>RJWM01024555.1:0-30557 GCA_004363535.1 Dasyprocta punctata | reverse complement strand
TCCCATGCTTGGGAAGTTTTCTGAAATTATTTCTGTAAATAGTCTTTTAATTTGGTTTGTATTGACCCCTGCTTTTTCACTCACACCTTTTATTCATAAGTTATGTTTCCTTGGGTTGTCTTGCAGCTGTTGCACTGCCACTTCCAGATTTCTAATTATCTTGAGAAAGTCTCTCCTTTCTTTTTCCCAAGTTTTCATTTTTTCTTCCAGATACGAAAGTCTATCCTTAGTTTCCTTCAAGTGGTTCTGCCAACTTTTATTGGAGTCTTTGATGTCCTGGTAATCTCTCTGAATCTGATTAATGCATTCTAATTCTTTATTAGTTTCATTCTCAATTTCCTTTGATTTTTCATCCTCCACTTTTCCTGCTATGTTTCCTTTAGAGGCGCTTAGTGATTCCCTGATTATGAGTTTCATTTCAATTCTCAGTTGGGTTAACAGTGCTGCTTTAATTTCTTTCATAGCTTCGTGGAGTTGTCTCCCCACTTCTGTTGTCAACTCCTCTGAGAGTTTAATTCTTGGACTCCCGACCATTTCAGCATTAGCATCCTCGGAATTGGTTCTGCTTGTATCAGAGTCTGGAGAGCACCCTCTGCCTTTCCGTCTTGGCATTTTCCTGGGCTTGCCCGTGAGGCCGTGTTGGTCCACTGCCTCTCCCAATCCTGTTTCTGCTCCGTGAATGTCTACTGCAGTGCGCGAGAGGATGGGGCCACTGTCTGGTAAATCATACAGGGCCGTCCGCCAAACCTCCTGTATCACCCCCAGGGCACCCGCGCTGTTTCCACCACGGCCTTCCAGGAACCGTGCCTAATTAGGTGCAGTTCTGGTCTCAAGATGGCTGTCCCTCGCTCTCCCTCGGGGGTGGCAGGCTGGGGGCTGCCGGGTTCACTCACTTGCCCGCTCATGACCACCTCGCTCCATGGTCGACTGTCGTCTCTGCCGTCGCGCCGCACCACAGCAAATCTACCGGCAACTCCCCCATGTATCAAGAGCACCAGGATCGTACCTTCTCAGCTCGGGTTGCAGTGCTGATTGGATTCTGCTCCGGACAGAGGTGCTGCTGGTCTCCGCCTTTATTTCATTCTTTTATGCTTTCCGTGGGCTACAGTTCTCATTTTAGATTCTTCTTGGGTCCAGAGGACCCATCTTCCTCTTTTTCCTTCTCTCTGTTATTATATTAGTTTATATTCCAGCATTTTGATGGTATATTCAGGGAGCCTCCCTGTCATGGTGTCATCTGGGCAGCCATCTTGGAGGAAGTCCAACCCAAACTTCTATTCTCTAAAACTTGACTTCACACAATCAATGAAGTAAAGGTAGTCTATGATAAAGGAATATATGATTAGCAAACTAGCATTGCAGAAAATACTGAAAGAAGTCATAGATGAGCCAGGGAAGCCAACAGCACCAAACAGCTCAATGACAAGTATACATCTAACTAGAAAAGTGAAAGTAAAAAAAAAAAAAAAAGAATCAACACTGGAAAAAGAATGCAATGACAGGATGTAAATACCTCACAAAACTCTCAATGGTCTCAGTGGTCAGTGGTCTCAACTTCCCAGTAAAAAGACACAAACTGGCAAGTTCAGGCTTGCCTGCAAGAGGCACATCTTATTCAAAAGGAAGCACACAGAATGAAAGAGAAAGTATAGAAAATGATATTTGATATAACCAGAGCCCAAAAGCAAGTAGGATTAGCACCTTGTTTTTAGATACAGAAGACTTTAAGCCAAAACTGCTCAGAAAAGAACAAAGATGGCCATTACATACTGGTATAGGGAACAATTCAATGGGAAGAGATAGCAATTGTAAATGTGTATGCACAGAATGTTGGTGCACCCAACTTTATGAAACAGAAACTACTGGACATAAAAAAACAAATAGACAGCAGTACAATCACAGCAAGCAAATTCAACACTACTCCCACAGTTAAGTCAACCAGACATAAAATCAATAAAGAAATGTCAGAATTAAACCATATAATTGAACAAATGTACTTAATAGATATATACAAACTATTTCATCTGACAGTAAGGAAATACACATTTTTCACAGCAGCTTATATAACTTTTTCCAAAATAGACCACTAGGCCATAAACCATGCCAAAATAAATAAAAATTAAAATATTTCCCAGCATACTATTAGTTTAGCAGAATGGAAGTAGAAATCAACAGCAAAAGAAAACACAGAAACTATGCAAACACATGGAGATTAAATGACAATTGTTGAATAATCAATGGTTCAGAAAAATATCAAGGAAAATATTGAAAACTTCCTAGAATTAAATTGCAATGTAAGCACAATATACCAAAACCTATGGGACATAATGAAAGCAGTCCAAAGAGGGAATTTCATAGCTGTGAATGAACACATTAAAAATATAGAGGGATTCCAAATAAATAACCAAACGATGTATCTTGAGATCCTAGGATAAAATGAAAATACAAATCTGAAAATAGTAGAAGGAAGAAACTGTAGATATTAGAGTAAAAAATAATAAAAAAATACTAAAAAAAAGGATCGATGAATCAAAGAGTTGGTTCTTTGAAAGGAGAAGCAAAATTGATGAACTCCTAAAAAAATCACAACAGGCACTACAGAATAAAAGACATTAAAAAAACTTTCAAAAGCTTATAGTTCAAGAATTGGAGAACCAAGAAGAAATTCATAGATTCCTAGACATATATGAATTACCAAAATTGAACCAAGAAAATACAAAAACTGTGAGTAGATACATAGCAGGTGATAAAATAGAAGCAGTAATAGAAACTGTACCAAGAAAAGCCCAGGACTGGATAGATTCAAATGGAATTCTATGAGAATGTCAGGGAAGATCTAATACCAATATGCCTCAGACTCATCCATGAAATTGAAAGGCAAGGAACACTTCCAACTCATTCCTGGAAGCTAGCATAACCTTGATTCAAAGCCATACAAACACAAACACAAAAGCAAAATAATCAAAAAACTAAATGAAACTACAAGCTAGTTTCAATGAACATAGATACAAAGATCCTCAACAAGACACTGGCAAGCAGAATATAATAAATCATTTAAAACGTGACACATAATGACCAAGTTAGTTTGATCCCAGGGATGCAAGGATGGTTCAACCTACATAAATCAATAATTATTTTATATCTCATAAACAGAAGATGGAAATCACATAATTGTATCAATAGACATAGAAAAAGCCTTTGACAAAACCCAACATCCACTGACGAGTTTTTAAAAACCCTGAAGAAAATAGGTATATAAAGACCTTGTTTCAAATATTTATAACACTACTGCCAAGCTCATATTAAATCAGGAAAAATTGAAAGAATTTCTTCTAAAATTTGTTACAAGAAAAGGATGTCCACTCTCATTACTCCTGTTTGACACTTGAAATTTTACCAAAAGCAATCAGACAACAGAAAGAAATAAAAGAGATACATATAGTAAAGAAAAAGTCAAACTACATTTGTTTATACATGAGATGATCATTACACTGAAGATCAAAACAAACTCCACAAGGAGTCTCATAAAACTAACAGCAAAATATTAGGATAAAAATTGATAAACAAAAATAAACAGCATTCCTATACACTAACAATAAGCCCAGTTGCAGAAATAAGAAAAACAATTCTATTCACAGTAACTTCAAAAATTGTAAATACTTAGTAATTAATTAAGCAAGGATGTAAGTGACCTCTGTAATGAATGCTATAGTACTCTGAAAAAAAAGAGATTTAAGAGGATATCAGAAAATGGAAAGATAGGAAAAACTGGCCATAGTGTCAAAATGGCAATACTACAAAAAAAAAATAGATTTAATGCAATCCCAATCAAAATATCAACAACATTCTCACAGAACTAGAAAAATATTGTAAAATTTATATGAAAGTCAAAGAGATATAGAGGAACCGAAGCAACCCTTAGCAACAAGAGCAAAGTAGAAAGCATCACACTCCCAGATTTACAGATGTATTACAGAGCTACAGTGATAAAAACATCATGGTACTGGCACAAAAACAAACATGTGGATCAGTGGAACAGAACTGAGAATATAGAAATAACTCCAGGCATAGTCAGCTATCTGATCTTTGATAAACACTGTAGAAAAGATAGCCTCTTTAACAAGTGATCCTGGTAAGAGTAGCTATCTATGTGTAGATGAGTGAATCTACACCCGTATCTCTCAGACTTGGTAATTAAAATATACCAAGACTTAGATATAAAAATTGAAGCACTGTGACATTCTGGTATGTTTCATCTGACCATTCACATCTAGTGCTCTCACTCAAACATTACCAGCATCATAGTTTAACAAACAAAACCTGTAGTCCTTATGTCTATTGGCACCTTTGAGTTCCTCTGTGCCATAAAATTGCAGCAGTATGGAGGGAAGCTTTTACAGGAAAATTGGGGTGGTCTCCATGACTACAGCTAAATAAATAAAGGATAAGTAACCTGCAAAAAAAAAAATGAAGCACTGAATCTGCTGGAAGGTAAAATAGGCAAAACTCTTAGAGTCATAGGCGTAAGCAAGGACTTCCTGAATGAAATTTCAATTTGACAGTCAATAACACAATTTATCAAATTAAAAACATTCTGCACAACAAAAGAAATGAACAGCAAGGTAGAGAGAACACCTTAAATATGGAAAAAAATTTTCCAGCTAATCCTTACAGGACTAGTATCTAGAATATATAAATAATTCAAAAAAATTAGACCTCCGGGAATAAAAGAGCCATTCAAATCATAGGTATCTTGGTTACTTTTCTCTTATTGCTGATACAAAATACCCGATGTCCAAAGTGAAGCAAGGAAAGGTTTGTTTACCTTACAGTTTTTTGGAGGTTTCAGTCCCTACTCAGCTGGTTCTAAGGCAGGATGGTGTGGCTGAGGGGCAGCCGTTCATGGAGGCTGCAAGCAACAAGAGCAAAAGGGCAAAAGAGGGGGAAAGCGCGCCTCCTTCCCTCTCTTACATTGCATGCTGGTTCTGCCCCTGGGTAGGTGCAGCACTCACAATGTCAATCCCAGCGCTAGACAATGAACCTATTACAAATGCTAGATTCATCCACCTCCATGCCTACATGAGGCTTGGGGTTGGGGGGGGGAATCAGAACACAAACCATAACAATAGGCAACTGAAATGAATAGGCACTTCAAAAGAAGTACATGTAGTAGTGAAGACCCCCGAGTTGAAAAAAACCTCACAGAGCGCCCGAAGAATTTAAAATGGAGCATTTATTTTCCTGGCCAGGCAACGCAGTCTCACTTAAAGCCAATCCGAGACTGCGTGCCTCTCTGTGGCTTGGAGGGGCTTATAAAACATTAGAACAAAGAGAGGAGGAGTTTTGCTAACGTGGATACAAAAGTAGATTACATTGGTTAGTATTTTAAAGATCTCTTGCATCCATTGGAGGAATTGTCTTTGGGAGGGTCTAAAGCCAGATGGTGGTGGTCGTTCCCTAATATGGATAACAAAGGTTACAGAAAGGCACGTTTTACACATTTTTTTTTCTTTGCATGGAGCAGGGTGAGTGTTTATCTTTTGACCCCGCTTTTCGGTCAGCAACCTAAAAGTTGTAACTATTTGTTTCTTAGATTACTGGGGAAAGAGGGATTTTACAGAAAAACAGAAACCTTAGCGAATCAAGGGGGGGGCAATGGTTAAGGGGGGTTTCTAGTCTAAGACGGCGCATACAAAACAGCAAAATGGCGCTTTGGTCAAATAACAGGCTACAGGTTATAACAGTACAAATAGTCATTAGGTGCATGAAAAAATGTTCTGCATCATTGGCTATCAGAAAAAAAGAAAATCAAAACAACACTGATATTCCTTCTTACTCCAATAGGAAAGACTAGTACAAAAAATCAAAACATAACCAATGTTGGTGAGGTTGTGTGGAAAAGGGAAACTTTCTACATTTTTTGTAGGAATGTAACTAGCATGGCCACTATGGAAATTTCTCAAAGAACTAAAAATAAAACTTTCATTTTATTCAGCTTTACTTCTTCTGAGTATCCTCCAGAAAGAATTAAACATCATATTATAGTGCCATCTGCAAACTCATGTTTTTATATAAGCTACTAAACAACTTATGATAACTAAATCATGAAGTGGTTTATACGTCTATCAACAATTAAATAAATAAAAGAAATCTGTTATATAGACACAGTGAAATAATAACTATAAGGAAGGATAAATTTGAGTAGTTTGTAGAGGAAAAAAAGCACTTGAGACCATAATGCTAAATAAAATAATTGGAGATGAAGCTAAATACCTCATGGTTTCTATTACATGAGAAATTCAAGCTATATATAATTTAAAGAGCAAAATAAAAGATGTATGATAAGAAGTAGACAGATAGACTCCTGAGAGTGAAGGGTTCCATAACAGTCACTACCATTTCCTGCAGAACCCTCAGTCAGTACATTAAGGCAATTGGAGTCTCCTGAGGACATCAGCTGGACTGCATGCACAGGCACACAACCCAGTGGCCCCTTACTTGCCAGTGAATCTGCCTGCTGCTTTCACCATCATACTCAGGGAGACGGACAGACCGAGTTCCTAACCCAAGAACTGGGTTAGTGTCAGACTGCCTCCATGCCTGAAAGCTGGCAGAAAAGCCTGAGACTGGGTTAAATTTAGTTTTGCAGTGCAAAAGACAGATGATACTGGTGTGGCTGCCTATTTTTGCACCACAGTGAAGGCAAGGAAATGGTGTGAACATTCAGGTTTTCTCACAATGGGATTATGTGGGGATCACATATACATTGCACTGTTGGAGTAATTAAACTGAGTTCCCATCGGATATCTTCTGAGAGTTTTTTGGTTTTGTTTTTATTTTTTCTTCTATTTGCTTTGATTTAGTTGGTGTCTGTGTTCTTTTCCTATTGTCATCCCCTGTCTACTTTCTTCACCTTAAGCTTCTGTAGCAATGCTATTACCTTTGTTTGTTTGTTTTTTAAGACAGGATATCATTGCATAGTTCAGACTGGCCTTTAACTGACTATGTAGTTAAGGCTGGCCTCAAACTCATGGCAATTCTCCTGTCTCAACTTCCTGAGTGCTGGGATTACAGGTGTGCACGACCACATCCAACTTTCTCTATTACTACCTTGTTTCCTAATTATGTTTCCTAGTGTATAAACTCCTCCTTTCAAGCATTTAATTTGCTATATCATACTCTTTTCTTGTATAAACCCTCTCTACTTTTGATCATGGCTTTTATATCTTATCTAGTCCCTTCCCTCTCTTAGTGTTGTGGAAAAACCAGGACCAAATTGCATGGAAGATATGCAGGCACAGAGGAGTCGGAAGGCAACTTTTTATTTACACTAGCAGGCTAGGGGAAGCTGAGTTCCAAATCACCAGCCAAGTTTTAGAGTTAAACAGACATTTATATATGTCTTAAGCAGGAAGTACGAAGTTGGTCACATGGGCTGGGTCATATGTTGTCAGGCAGACTTGTTCTGGGTTAAGGGGGTTTCTTAAGGTCAGGTGTTTAGGTGAGCAGGAAGAATCAATCATTGTCTTAGACTGAGCCAGTCTGTCCTTGAAGCAAGTTAACACAACAAGATGAGTTATGTCTACCTTCCAAGTTGTAGCTGGCATCGAAATCTCAAGGCCAGCTGAATCTAAACAGGCTAGACTTGCCTTTCTTGCTCTTAATATACTGTCAGGTTATAAGCTTTAAATTTTCCCTTGAAATAGCTCTTAACTTCTTTACAGGTACACAAACTTATCAACAGATTCCAGCAGCCACATAGCTTTCTGCAATCACAATGTGTGCCCCCCTCCTCTTATGTCTCATCCTCACCTCATATCTTGTAAAAACTCTCAAGACTACACTTAAACCCAAATAAAACTACTCTAATAGAATCTGATCCCATATCAAAATTTATTTTTTACCCAATACTAGCTCCCCTAAAAACCTCCCTTGTACTGACCTACATTCCTCTTTTACCCACCCTTCAGTCTCTTCCCTGCACTTGCCCTTACACATTGCAGAACAACTGCTAACAATAAGTTAACATAGTCTACACAAAATATTGGTAAAATTTGAAGCTGTAAATGTACTGTCCATCTTATATAAGTGATATGATCTGTTTTATACTGATCTAACTAGAAGTGATTTTTCTTTGCAAAACACAGAAACAGTCCAAATCATCCAAAATAGATTACAGGGGTAAATAACCTGTACATAGAAAGCTCAAAGTACATCATGGAGAGGCAGTATCTCACAAAAAATATTTGTATAAACTGAAATCTCTCTCCATGCTACTAGACCTCAATGTGAAGTACCAAAATAAGGGAATAAAAGGGGGAAGAGATAAAAAACAAACATGAAATATATCATGGGAAAACAAAGTAACAGAAGACCTCCAAAAGTCTCCCAACTCTGCTAAGGCAAATCAAGAGGGCAAAAATAGGGGGAAAAGCACATTCCAGGAAGCAGAGAATGCCCGATATCAATTTGGGGAAACATCAAAACTTGGAAGAGTTGATGAAAATGGTTCAAAATGTGAATGACAAATTCACCAAAGATATACAGTTCATAAGTAAATGTTGGAGAGAAATACTTAAAATTAAACACTTTAGAATCCATAAATTGTGGAAATGGCCAGTGCAAAAACAGAATGTATGAAATTGAACAAAAAGGTAAATTATGAGGGAAATTCATAGTGGTGGATTCCCACATCAGAAAAACAGAACAAGTTTTTCCACATCCTACAGAGTAGGAATGTCATTTCTGCTAGAATTTTTCATTTATAGAAGTTCTATTGTAGAATACTAACTAGAGTGTCCATGAACTTCATCAGTCACATGTGATCATTTTATTTATATATCTGTTATTACCTTCTTAGTTTTTTCTGCTTTTGATTCTTTTCTCTCCTAATTGATATATTTTTTCTCTTTTGTACTCTATTTTTTCTTCTAATTAAAAATAATCTAAATTGAAAAAAGAAAAGAAAAACAGGGCAAGCTCAAATAAATCACCTAGTGTTGAACCTCAAGTTTCTAGAAAAAGAAGAGCAAGTAAAATCCAAACTTCATAAAAGGAAGGAAATTATAAAGATCAGAGCAGAAATTAATGCAAATGAACTACAAAAGCAATACAAAGAATCAATGAATTGAAGAGTTGATTTTTTGAAAGATTAAATAAAATAAAAAAACTCATCATCAACCTTATCAGTACTCCCAAAATGAGCAGGGGTTACAATTTTAATCTCAGACAATGTAAACTTCAAGCTATAACTGATCAAAAGATACAAACAAGGTCACTACATACTAGTTAAGGGAACAATCCAACAAAAAGAGATAACACAAATATTTATGCACTACATATTGGAGCATGTATCTTCATAAAATAAATACTGCTGAACATAAAAGATCAAATAAATACTAACACAATCATAGTGCCATATCTTAATGTCCCACTCTTGCAAAGAGGTAGATCAACTAAACAAAAGACCAGAAAAAATATCAGAAGTAAACTCCATCCTTGAGTTTGTGGACTAAAGATATCTATGGATATCCACAATACTGTTGTATATATTCTTCTCTACAGTACTTGGTACTTTTTTCAAAACAGGTCAAAACTACTCCATAAAACCTGCTTCAATAAATATAAAGTATAAAAACCACCCCATGCTTATTATCAGACCACTGTATAACAAAAATAGAAATCATCACAGAAGAAACAATGGAAAATTTATAAGCACATAGAAACTTAATAACACAGTACCATACACATAATGGATTACAGAAGAAGTCAAGGAAGGAATCCAACAATTTCTGAAAGTTAATGCTACTAACTGTACATCAGAAACTCTGGGACACAATGAAAAGAGTCCTAGGAAGGAATGTCATTGCAGTCAGTGCTCACATTAGGAAAACAGAATGAGCTCAAATAAGTAACCTCATGAAAGATCTTAAGATACTTGAAAACAAACAACAATCTAAACTGAAATTAAGGAGGAAAATTATAAAGACTAGTGTAAATCAATTAAATTTTGACTAAAAAATGAAAGGAATCAATGAATCAAAACTCTTCTTTGAAAGAATAAACAAAATAGATAAACCCTTAGCCAAACTTACCAAGAGAAAGAGTGAAAAGACTGATGTCAATGCAATTAGAATTGAAAATGTGAAGCACAACAGACATCATCAAACTCAGAAGATAGTATCTACTATAAAAAATTGTATTTCAATGAATTGAAAAAATCTATGAGAAATACACAGAATTCTATACTTACATGAATTACCAAAGCTAACCCAAAAAGACACAAAACTGCTGAATAACTAAATAATAAGCAAAGAAATTGATGCAGAATTTTAAAAAAATCTATGTACTAAAAGAGTCCAGGACCTGATGGGTTCACTGCTGAATTCTACAAGATCTTTAAGGATGTTTTATCACCAATATTCCTCAAGCTTTTCAAATTAGTTAAAAGGGACAGAGTACTTCCAAATGTATTCAGGGAAACCAGCAACACTCTGATTCCAAAACCAGATAAAGACTCCAACTAAAAAAGAAAAATACAGACTAATCTCCTTAACGAGAATGCATGCAAAAATTTCCAATAAGATATTAGTGAATAGAATGAAACACATCATCAAAACGATCATACATCATGACTAAGTAGATTTCATACCAGAAATGCAAGAAAGGTTCAACATACACAAATTAGTAAACGTAGTGCACTACATAGAAGAAGCAAGGACAAAAAACACACACATGATCACGTCGATAGTTACAGAAAGGACTTTTGCCATAATTCAACATCACTTTCGGGTGAGAATTCTGAGGAAAATAGGTATAGAAGAACCATACATGAATTTGATAAACACTATTAAGAAAATCCAATAGCTAACATCACATTAAAAGAGGAAAACCTGAAAATATTTCTTTTAAAACCAAGAACAAGTCAAGGTGTCCACTATTACTACTTCTAGTCAACATAGTACTTGAAACATAAACCAGAACAATCAGGCAAGAGATACGAATAAAAGGGATACATATAGGAAAGGAAAAACTCAAATTATTATTATTTGTAGATGACATGATATCCTACACAGAAGTCCCAAAGAATGCCAAAAAGAAACTCTTAGAATTAATAAACACTTTCAGCAATGTAGCAAGATACAAAATCAACACACAAAAAATTAAAAGCATTTGTGTATCCCAATAATGAACATGAGAGAGAAACTATGAAAACTATTCCACTCACAGTAGTATCAAAAATAAATTAAACACCTATAAAATTAACCTAATCAAAGCAGGGAATGATCTCTATAAAGCATACTACTCCAATAAATGATATTGAAGAGGATACGAGAAAATAGAAAAATATTCCCTGTTCCCAAATAGGCAGAACCAATATTGTCAAAACTGTTACTCAGATTCAACTCAGTCCCAGTAAAAATACCAACAGCATACTTCCCAGATCTAGATAAATAATTCTAAAATTCATATGGAATCAGAAGAGATCCAGAATATCAAAAGATATCTTGGGCAACAAGGGTGAAGCAGAGGCTTTACAATAGCAGATTTCTTCTCTTTTAAAAGAGAAAAAAAGGATAAACAAATGATGAAACCAAGTTTCAAAACAGTTTAGTAGGACAGTTACAATAGTTGATACATTGCATATTGTGGTCTTCATAGTAGTTATTCAGAGGGACACAGGCATGATATCATGTCTAAACAATATTAGCACATAACTTTCTTTTCAAGAAACAAATAGAAGACAGCTGTATAATTATCTTAACTATCTTGTGTATGTACATGTGTAATTTTCCTTTCGTCCTTTCTCCTTTCCCCATTTGTCTTTTCTTTTGAACAGTTTCTTGCCAATTCACAATATCTATTGTATATTTTGGATCCTATTTACTTGTTCAGTTTCTCACACAAGTTAGACAATATGATTTTTACACATATGAGTCTGATTAATTTCACCTACGAGTATGGCTTTGAGTTGCATCTATTTACCAATAAAGGTCACCAGTTTATCCTTCTTTATAGCTAAGTAGTACTCTGTTATTAAAAAAAATCTTTTTTATCCATTCCTAAATTGATGGGCACCTGGGTTGTTTCTAAGATTTACCTATTACAAATTGTGCTGCTATAAACATGGGTGCAAGTATATTATTGTGGTATGAGGTTTTCAATTCTGGGAAAATACCCAGAAGGGAGATAGCTGGATCGAATCAGATCTCTAATCCTAATTTTTAAAGGAATCTCCACTGATTTCTATTTATTTATTTATTTATTTATTTATTTATTTCTGGTACCGGAGTTTGAACTCATGACCTTGTGCTTACCAGGCAAGTGCTTGAACCACTGAGTTAAATCCCCGGCCCGTCCACACTGATTTCTATATTGGTTGCACCAGACTACACTGCCATCAACAATGGAGAAGGGTTCCTTTATCTCCATAGCTCTGCCAGCATTTATTATCAGTTGAATTTTTTTATAATAGACATTTTTTCTGATATGACACGGTATCTCAGTGTTGTTATAATTGGCAGTTTTCAGAACCAGGCATGGTGGTGCACTCCTGTAATCCCAGCACCTGGGAACTGAGGCAGGATGATTGTTGGAAATTCAAGACCAGCCTGGGCTGCAAAGTGACCTCAAGGCCATCCTGAACTGCTTAGTGAGACCCTTTCTCAAAAAGATAAATACAAACATACATACATACATGCATAAATTGGCACTTCTCCAATAACCAATTATATTCAACATTTTTCATATATTTAATTGTCATTTGTATTTCTTCATCTGAGAAATGCGTATTCATCTCAGATGCCCAGTTTTGGATTTGGTCTTTGAATTTTGGGGGCCTGATTTTTTCAATTCTTTATATGTTACAGACAGACATATTGCGTCTGAGGGACAGTTGGCTAAAATTTTTTCCCACTCTACAGGTTTTCTTTTCACTTTGTTGGTGATTTCTTTTAATATGCAAAAGCATTTTAATAAGATGAGATCCCAGTTGTTGATTCTTTAAAGTACTTCCCCTGCAGTTTGAATTTTGTTCCTGAACTCTTTGCTTACATCTATGTCTTCAAGATTTCAACCTACTTTGTCTTCTAGTAGATTTAGTGTTTCTGTTTTAATATTTAGATTTTAGATCCATTTTGACTTTAGTTTAATGCATGGTGATAGACATGTTTTAGTTTTAGTCTTTGGCATAGGAAGAGCCAGTTTATCCAGCATGATTTACTAAAGAGACTATCTTTCTTCCAGTAAATATGTTTGGCTCCTTTGTCAAACATAAGGTGACTGAGTGTGTCTGGGGATGCATCTGCATTTCTGTGGTTTCACTGATTCTCAGGCCTGTTTTTTGCCAATACCATGTTCATTTTACACAGTAGGTTTGTAGTATCATTTGAGGTCTGGAGTTGTGATTTTCCCTGACTTGTCTTTGTTTCCCAGAATTACTTTTGCTATTTTTGGTCTTTTCAGGTTCCAAATGAATTTTAGGAGTGCTTTCTCTAGATCTATGAGGTATGTTAATGGATTGTATTAAAACTGTATAGCAGTTTTGGGAGTATTGTCATTTTCACTATGTTGGTTCTTTCTATCCAAAGTCAAGGAATATCTTTCAATTTTCTTTTTTTCTTTTCTTTTCTTTTTTTTTTTAACAGCCTGGAATCAGGCAATATCCTGTTAGAACAGGATATTATTTTATTTTATTTTTTTATTTAAGAAAAAAAGACACATATAAGAAAGACAAAAAGCAAGAGAAAAATGACTAGAGCAAATGCACAACAGTAACATTATAGGTTTACAAAACAGGATGATACAAACTTGACAATGGTTGCAATATTGCATATCGTTATGTTCAAAATGGTTGTTTACATTAACAGATATAGACATGTAAAATTGATCTAATCATATGAGTATTAACCGTTCTTTCTCAATAACTAATATATTCAGCAGTATGTTCATTTTAGTTATCTTACATATACATATATACAGATTTATATCTTTTTCCTTTTCCCTTCCCTCTTTCCCCCTTTTACCTTCCCAATTACTTTTGCTCTTCAAGCAGTTTTTTACCCTTACATAGTATTTATTATAGATTTTGGATTATATATGCTTTTTCAGTTTCTTACACTAGGGAGACAATACAGTACTTACACATGTGGGTTTGATTTATCTCACTTATGAGTATGATCTCAAGTCATGTCCATTTACTTATAAAAGTCTCAATGCAATCTTTCTTGATAGCTGATTAGTACTCCATTGTATAAAAAGACCACAAGTTTTTTATCCATTCCTTGATTGATGGGCACTTGGGTTGTTTCCAAGATCTGGCTATCACAAATTGGGTTGCTGTAAACATGGGTGCACAGATATCACTGTGGTATGATGTTTTTAATTCTTCTGGGAAAATGCCCAGAAGAGCGATAGCTAGGTCAAATGGGGTCTCCAATCCTAGCTTCTTGAGGAATCTCCACACTGATTTCCACAGTGATTGCACCAATTTACACTCCAACCAACAGTGGAGAAGAGTTCCTTTTTCTCCACAGCCCCTCCAGCATTTGTTATTGCTTGATTTTTTAATCTTGGCCATTCTTTCTGAAGTGAGATGGAATCTCAGTGTTATTTTAATTTGCATTTCCCAAATGACCATTGATGTTGAACATTTTTTCATACATTTATTTGCCATTTGCATTGCTTTCTCTAAGTGTGTATTCATCTCAGATGCCCATTTTTGGATTGGATCCATGAATTTTAGTGGCCTGATTTCTTTTAATTCTTTATATGTTTTAGATAGAAGTTCTTTGTCTGATGGACAATTGCTAAGATATTTTCCCAGTTCATGGGTTTTCTTTTCACTGTGTTGGAGATTTCCTTTGACATGCAAAAACTTTTTAGTAAGATGAGATCCCTGTTGTTGATTCTGGGAAGTGTTTCCCATGCAATTTGATTTTTGTTCAAGAACTCTCTGCCTACTCCTATGTCATTGAGATTTTTATCTACTCTGCCTTCTAGTAAGTTTAGTGCCTCTGTTTTAATATTCAGATCTTTGATCCATTTTGACTTTATTTTAGTGCATGGTGATAGACATGGATCTAGTTTTAGTTTACAGCATATAGAAAGCCAGTTTTTCCAGTACCATTTGTTAAAGAGGTTATCTTTCTTTCAACGTACACATTTGGTCCCTTTGTCAAAGATGAAGTGGCTAAGTGTGTTTGTAGTTGTGGCTGTATCTTCTAATCTATTCCATTGATCTTCAGGTCTGTTTTGATTGCAGTACCATGCTGATTTTATCACAGTGGCTTTGTAGTATACTTTCAAGTCGGGGATTGTGATGCCTCCTGTCTTCCCTTTGTGGCCCAGAATTGCCTTTGCTATTCTAGGTCTCTTCTGGTTCCAGATGAATTTCAGGAATGCTTTCTCTAGCTCTGTGAGGTAGGCAAGTGATATTTTTACTGGGATTGCATTAAATTTGTATAACAATTTGGGAGAATGGGCATTTTCATGATGTTTGTTCTTCCTATCCATGAACAGGGAATATCTTTCCATCTTTGGAAATCTTCTTCAATTTCCTTCTTCAGAGTAATGTAATTTTCACTGCATAGATCTTTTACTTCCTTTGTTAGATTGATTCCTAAGTATTTCATTTTTTGGATGTTATAGTGAAGGGTGTGGTTTCCCTTATTTGTCTGTCAGTGACTTTGTTTGTGCAAAGGAATGCTATTGATTTTTCAGTGTTGACCTTATATCCAGCAACATTACTGAATTTGGTTATTACTTCTAGAAGTCTTTTAATGGTTTTTTGGAAGTCTATGTAGAGTATCATATCATCTGCAAATAATAATTTTAATTCTTCCTTTCCTATCCTTATTCCCTTTATTTCTTTCTCCTGTCTAATTGCTCTGGCTAATATTTCCAGAACTATATTTAATAGGAGTGGTGATAATGGACATCCTTGTCTTGTTCCTGATTTTAGGTTGAAAGTTTTCAGTTTTTGTCCATTTAGTAAGATGTTGGCTATTGCTTTATGATATATGGTTTTTATCAGGTTGAAGTAGGGACTATTCTGATTTTCTGTAGGGTTTTTATCATGAATGGGTGTTGGATTTTATCAAAAGCTTTTTCCGCATCTATTGAGATGATCATGTGATTCTTTTCCTTGGCCCTGTTGATATGGTGTATTACATTTATTGATTTGCATAGGTTTAACCATCCTTGCATTCCTGGGATGAATCCTACTTGATCGTGGTGTATAATCTTTCTGACAGCTTTCTGTATTCTATTTGCCAGTATTTTACTGAGGATTTTTGCGTCTACGTTCATTAGGGAGATTGGCCTGTAATTTTTTTTTTTGGTTGGGTCTTTCTCTGGTTTTGGTGTTAGGGTAATACTTGTTTCCAGGAATGAGTTAGGGAGACTTACTTCCCTTTCAATTTCTTGGAAGAGTTTGAGGAGTGTTGGCATTAAGACTTCCTTAAATTTCTTGTAGAATTCAGCAGTGAATCCATCAGGGCCCGGGTTTTTCCTTGTTGGTAGGGTTCTAATTACATTTTCAATTTCATTAGCTAAGAGTGGGTTATTCAGCAGTTTTACATCTTCTTGATTCAGCTTTGGTAATTCATAGGTTTCTAGGAATCTGTTCTTTTCTTCTGTGTTATGGAATCTAAGTGAGTAAAGATTTTTGAAGTAGGTATTGATGATCTTCTGTATTTCCACCGGGTCTGTAGTGATTTCACCCTTTTCATTTCTTTTTGCATGAGTCTGAGTTTTTTCTTTCCTCTTTTTGATAAGGCTGGATAGAGGTTTGTCAATTTTATTTACTCTTTCAAAGAACCAACTCTTTGATTCATTAATTCTTTGTAGTATTTTCTTAGTTTCAATTGCATTAATTTGTGCTCTAATCTTGATAATTTCCTCCCTTCTTTGGGCTTTGGACTTGACTTGCTCTTCTTTTTCTAGAAGTTTGAGGTGCAGCATTAGGTTGTTTATGTGTGTACTTTCCATTTTTCTGATGTGGGAGTTTAGTGCTATAAATTTCCCTCTGAGGACTGCTTTCATTGTGTCCCACAGGTTCTGGTAATTTGTATTTGCATTTTCATTTGATTGTAGATATTGTTTAATTTCTTCTTTAATTTCTTCTGTGACCCATTGGTTTTTTAGGAGAGTATCATTTAATTTCTATGTGTTTATGTGGTTCTTGTAGGTTTGTTTGTCACTCATTTTCAATTTTACTGAGCTATGGTCAGATATTATGCATGAAATTATTTTAGTTCCTTTGTATTTACTTAAGCATGTTTTGTGGACCAGCATATGATCTATTTTAGAGAATGACCCATGTGCAGCTGACAAGAATGTGTATTCTGATGTTGATGGGTGGAATACTCAGTACACATCTACTAGTTTCATTTTTTCACAAGTTTGATTCAGTTCTGTTATTTCTTTGCTGATTTTTTGTTTGCTTGATCTGTATCTCTGTGACAGTGGGGTGTTAAGGTCCCCTGTTATAATTGTATTATTGTTTATTTGGTTTTTCATGTCTATTACAAATTGCCTTACACAGTTGAGTGCTCCCATATTTGGTGCATATATATTTATGATTGTAATCTCTTCCTCTTGAAGTTTTCCCCTAACAAGTATATAGTGAGCTTCTTTATCTCTTTTGATCATTTTCAGCTTGAAGTTCGCATTGTCTGCAAACATAATAGCTATCCCTGCTTTTTTCTGGGTTCCTGTTGCATGGAGTATTGTTTTCCAGCCTTTGATTTTTAGTCTGTGAGTTTACTTTTGAATTAAATGTGTTTCTTGTACACAGCATATTGCTGAGTTTTGTTTCTTAACCCACTCTGCTAGTCTGTTTCTTTTTATTGGTGAGTTGAGACCATTTACATTGATTGATATAACTGATATGTACTGACTCATCCCTGTCATGATATTTTTCTGTTGTTGGTTTTCTACATTTTCTGTTTAATTATTTGCCCTGCTTAGTGGTTTCCTTTTGTTGTTGTTCTTAATATTGTAGCTATCTTTGTCTCTTTCTAGAGTGTCTTTCAGTACTCTTTGTAGTGTTGGTTTGGTGGCCATAAATTTCTTCAGTTGTTCTTTGTCATTGAAATATCTTATTTCTCCATCAATTTTTATGGATTTTTTTGCAGAGTACATCAATCTTGGTTGAAAGTTGTTTTCTTTCAGGATTTGAAATACTTCACTCCAAGTTCTTCTTGACTTAAAAGTTTGTGTTGAGAAGTCTGCCATGATTCTGATAGGCTTTCCTTCATAGGTGATCTGGTTCTTTTCTCTGACAGCTTTTAGTATTCTGTTCTTGTGCTGTATTTCTGATACCCTAATTACTATATGTCTGGGTGAAGGTTTATTTTGGTTATGGTTACTTGGTGTTCTGTATGCCTCACTTATGTGTATATCAGATTCTCTTCCCATGTTTGGAAAATTTTCTGCTATTATTTCTGTAAATAGTCTTCTCAGGTCGTTAGTATTGACCCCTGCTTTTTCATTTATGCCTATTAATCTTACGTTATTTCTCTTGGCATCATCTTGCAGCTGTTGAATTGTTGTTTCTTGGTTCCTTATTATTTTTAAGAGATCTTTTCTTTCATCATCATAAGTTCCAATGCTGTCTTCAAGGTCTGAGATTCTATCTTCAGCTTCATTCAAGTGCTTTTTCAAACTTCCCATGGGATTTTTCATTTCCTGAATTTCCCTTTGAATCTGTTTCCTGCATTCTATTTGTGTCTTATATTTTTCATTCAAAGTTTTCATCATTTTCTTATGTTCTTCTATAGTTTATCTTAATCTTCTTTAGATACATACAACATTTCTTTCATAGTGACTGTCATTTCATTTTTTAGCTGAGAGATTATTTCTGATTTGAGTTTCTCTATAGCTTCATCGAGCTGTTTCTTTGCTGCATTTGCTGTTATTTCACAAAGTTCAGTTGTGTAATTCCCAGTGTCTTCCATTTTGATGTCTCTTGGGGTTATTCTCAGTGGGCTGGGGGGTTGACACTGCCTCTTGGTTTTTTGTTTTGTCATTCTCTTCTAGGACTTGTGTGGCTGGGCAGGCAGCCTCCCAATGAATTGTACTGGAACACCATGTTCGGTAGGGCTTCAATCCTCCAATATCCCTGTGGCTAGCTGGGGCACACCCCCAGATTATAGCATTGTACCCTTGTGTTCTGTGGTTTGTGAGGCTGGCTGCATGTTCCCCTGATGTACTTTGTTGGGTTGCTCTGTGTTGCTGGGCTATGTTTCCTGTGAGGCTGGCGGGGTGTTCCTCTGGTGGGTTGTGCTGAGACACGGGCCTGGGTAGAGCTGGATCCTCTGCTCAGCTAGTGAGGGCACACTCTCAGAGAGTGCTTTTGGAGCCTCCACCTGACTGAGTGGGGGCTGAGACCGCCGGGACCCTGGCAGCTAGGTGAAGCGCACCCCGGAGTGTGACCTCTTTCAATTTTCTGATACCCTCTTCAGTCTCCTTTTTTAGGGAAGTGTAATTTTCACCCTACAGATCTTTTACTTCCTTCATTGAATTTATTCCTAAGTATTGCATCCTTTTTGATATTATATTGAAGGGTGTGCTTTCCCTAATTTCTCTGTTGGTTTGTTGCTTGTGTATACCCTCTTGACTTTTGAGTGTTGACTTTACATTTCACTACAGTAATGAATTTGGATATTAAATCTTCAAGGCTATTGATGGAGTTTTTGGGATCTTCTATGTAGAGTATCATGTCATCTGCAAATGATGATAATTTGACTTCTTCTTCTATCCTTTTTTTTTTTTTTTTTTTTTTTTAGCACTGGGGATTGAACTCACAACCTTGCACCTGTCAGACAGGCACTTAAGTCATTGAGCCAAACTCCTGGCCCTGGTTTTTTGAGGCAGAGTCCCACTGTGTAGCTCAGGCCAGCCTTGCACTCACGTTGTAGCCCAAGCCGGCCTCGAACTCACAACGCTCCTCCTACCTCAGCCTCCCGAGTGCTGGGATTAAAGGCATGCACTACCATGCCTGGCTTCTTCTCCTATCCTTAATTCTTTTATATTTCTTTCTTGTCTAATTACTCTCACTAATATTTCCAGTATTATATTAAATAGGAGTGATAACAATGGGGATCCTTATATTTTTTAACATTTTAAAAAATTTTTACTTTAAAGAGAATAAATCCAAACAAAATAAAACAGAATAAAGTCAATCAAAACCAAACAGTGAAAGTGATAGAGAACTTCAAAACAGGGTAATAATAAATCAACGATGTCTCTTGTTATATTCAAAATTTCTTCCTATACCATAAGATATAATAAAATTGAACAAAATGATACAAAATAAAGCCAATCAAAATAGAATCTTGAAGAAAGCAAGACAATAAAATGGAACAAGACAAAACAGTGAGAACAATATTAGATTTCAGAACAAGATAGGAGAAAATCCCCCATAGTTGCTATACTGCATATTGTTATCCTCTAAATAGATGTTCAGATTACCAGCATTAGGCCTGCAAAGTCAATCAAACAATATAAGCATTAAGTTGTTTTTGCACCTCAGTTGCTATTAATTCAACCTGTGTTCCTACAAATCAGCTGGTTGCTTATGGGGCTGAGGCAGGAAGTGTTCTTGTCTCCCAGTCCATGCACTTTTTGGCTCACAGAAAGGGCAAATTGACTTCTTGTATCTCCTGGGCATCTTTATCTTATTCCTGATTTTAGAGTGAAAGCTTTCAGTTTCTGACCACTTAGTATGATACCAGCTTTCAGTCTGTAATAGATAGCTTTTATAAGATTGATGTAATGAACATGCATTCCAATTTTCTGTAGGGTTTTTATCATGAATGGGTGTTGGACTTTGTCAAATGCTTTTTCTGCATCTGTTGAGAGAATCATGTGATTTTTGTCTATGGTTCTGTTAATATGGTGTATTACATTTATTGATTTGTGTATGTTGAACCATCCTTGCATCCTTGTGTTGAATCATTCTTGGTCATGATGTGTAATCTTCTTGATGATTTGTTGCATTTTATTTGACAGTATCTTATCAAAGATTTTTGCATCCATGTTCATTAGGGAGATTGGCCCGTAGTTTTCTTTTCTTGGTTGGGTTCTTTGGTTTGGGATTCAGGATAATATTCCCTTCTGAGAATGACTTTGGAAGTATTGCTTCCCTTTCAATTCCTTTAAAGAGTTTGAGCATTAGTGGCATTAGTTCTCTAAATTTCTTATAAAATTCAACAGTGACTCCATCAGGGATTTTCTTTGTTGGTAAATTTTTAATTACATTTTCAACTTCATTGGCTGGTATTGGTTTATTTAGAATCTTTATATCTTTCTGATTTATGTATTTTGGCAGTTTAATCATATGTAGAAATCTGTCCATTTCTTCTGTGCTTTCCATCTTATTAGAATATAGGTTCTCATAGTAGGTATTGATGATCTCCTAGATTTCTGTGGGATCTTTTGTGATTTCCCCCCTTCATTTTCTAATTGCTTGAATTTGTGTATTTTCTTTCCTCTTTTTGATGAGGTTGGCTAATGGCTTATCAATTTTATTTATTCTTTCAAAGAACCAACTTTTTGATTCACTAATTCTTTGTATTGTTTTTTATTCTCAATTACATTAATTTCTGCTCTTATCTTTATAATTTCCTCCCTCATATGAACTTTGGGTTTGATTTGCTATTTTTCTAGAAGTTTGAAGTGCAACATTAGGTGGCTTATTTGAACTCATTTTGTTTTCCTGATGAGTTCATCACTATAAGTTCCCTCATAGAACTTCTTTCATTGCATTCCATAAGCTTTGGTATGTTGTATCAGCATTATTTAATTGAATATTTTTTAGCTTTGTCTTTCAGTTCCTCTGTGATCCATAGGTTGTTCAGAAGGATGTTGTTTAATTTCTTTTTTTTAAGTACTGAATTTTTAATATTTATTGAATGTTTATAAAAAAGCATTCAAATTTTCAACATAAATTGTTTTTGGCATGCAATGTCTAAGAAATAACAGAAATAAATTCCAATATTGATTCCAATAAAACTACCAAAAGAACTCTACAAAAAGAGTCTTCAATTATCACTGTAGTGATAACTGCCAGTGTTCACACATGACAACAGCATATTCCATATACACATGTTGCTTAGTTAATGTAGTTTTTGTAGTTTCCTTTGTCACTGATTTCTAGTTTCATTGCCCTGTGGTCAGATAGTATGCATGCGATGATTTCAACTCCTCTACATTTACTTAGACATGTTTTGCCAGCTAATATATGAACTATTTTTGAGAACTTCTCATATGCAGCTAAGAAGAATGTGTATTCTGATGTTTTGGGATGGAAATCTCTGTAGACTTCTACCAAGTCCATTTGTTCACAGATTTGGTTTAATTTTATATTTTTTGTTGATTTTTAGTCTAGTTGATCTATCCATTTGTGAGAATAGGTTATTAAGGTTCCCCACTATAATTGTGTTAGTATTTATTTGGTTTTTCATGTCAATGAATGTTTGGTTTGTGTAGTTTTGTGAACCCGCATTTGGTGCATAAATGTTTATGATTGCTATCTCTTCTTGAAGTTTCCCCTTAATGAGTATGTAGTAACCTTCCTTGCCTTTTTTCATCAGTTTTTCCTTAAAGTTTGCTTTGTCTGCAGATAGGATAGGTACCCCTGCTTTTTTTCCCCTGGGTTCTTGTGGCATGGAGAATTGTTTTCCATCCTTTGAGTTTTAGCTCATGAGTTTACTTTTGGGTTAAAAGTGTTTCTTGAATGTAGCATATCATTGGATCTTCCTTCTTGATCCACTCTGCCAGCCTGTTTCTTTTGATTGGTAAGTTGAGACTATTTACATTGATGGTTATAACTGATATGTATTATTTTTTTCTTTTTCACGTTGTTTTCTTGTTTGTTCTGTCCTTTTGCTCTGTTTAATTGTTTCCACTGCCTAGTGACTTCTTTCTATTGGTATTCCTGCATTTCTGGTCTTTGTTATCTCTTTCTAATATGTCTTTCATAGCATCCTGTAGAGCTGGTTTTGTAGTCCTAAATTTCTTCAGTTGTTCTTGACCATGGAAGTATCTTATTTTTCCATCAGTTTGGAAAGATAATTTTGTGGTGTACATCAATCTGGGTTGAAGATTGTTTTTCTTTAGGGCTTGAAATACTTCACTCCAAGCTCTTCTTGATTTTAGGGTTTGTGTTGAGAAGTCTTCTGTGATTCTGATGGACTTTCATTTATAGGTGATATGTTTCTTTTCTCTAGCTGTTTTTTTAAATGTGAAAAACTATAATTCAATCCATAATTTTACACATTCACCTTAAAGTTAGTGAAAAAATCACCAAGTATTATGAAGGCAAGACAACTTACATCACAAAAGAACCACAAAATAGAAAACATTTCATAAAAAATATATTCCAACTGTGAAAAAAATTGCTTCCTTGGTATCTTCATATCCTTCTCTCCCGTGTACTTATGTACAATACATTGTTTCCTCAGATAAATGTATCCCCATACTTATTCTTCAGCTGTCCATTTACATACTCTTTTGTCTGCTCTAGGGCTATATTCATATAGCCATCCAAGCAAGCCAGGACCCCTCAATAATCCACTCCCAAATTTAATTTGACCACAACTGGCCTTTTGATGATTTGCTTTAAGAAGTCACTAGGAGTTTGCTTCCATAGACTCATTTTAACAATCTTGGGAGGCAGGAAACCTGAGTTCTAATTCCAGCTCTGTTACTTAATTAGCTGTGTGACTCGAGTAACTCATCATTTCACCTCTCATAGCCCCAGGTTCCTCATCTCATGTCTGGGACCCAGAACCCTACTCCAGGCAGCCCATGAGCCCAGCCTCCATGGACAGTCACAACAAAAATTGACTAACTGTTTTAAATATTTTGTTCTTGTGCTAAATTTCTGAAATTTAGATTTTTATATGCCTCAGTGGAGATTTACTTTGGTAACAGCTATTTGGAGTTCTATATGCTTAATTTATTTGTATGTCAAATTCTTTATCCATGTTTGGGAAGTTTTCTATCATTATTTCTATGAAGAGGTTTTTAATGGCTTTTACACTGTCTCCAGTTTTCTCACTGATTCCGTTCAGTCTTCGGTTGTTCTTCTCTGCTTCATCTTGTAGCTGTTGGATTGATTTTTTGTGATCTCTTGTGAATTTTAAGATGTCTTTCTTTTCATTGTCACCAGTTGTGTTCTTGTCTTCTAGATCCAATATTCTATCTGTCTTAGTTACTTTTTACTCATTGCTGAGACAAAATACCTGATGCACAGAATTAGGGAAAGAAAGGTTTATTCTTACAGTTCCTCAGGAGTTTTAGTTCACACTTAGTTGGCTCTAAGTCAGGATGGAGTGGTGGGGCTGCTGTTTATGGTGGCTGTAAGCTGCAAGGCACGCTGGCGAGAGAGAGAGAGGGTGGAAGGGGAAGACCCACCTTCCCTTACACTGTATCTCAGCTCCACCCCTGAGCATGTGCCAATCCCAGCGCTAGACAACAAACTGAACACAAGTGCCAGACTCAGCTCCATCAAAAGTATGGGGACTTGGGGGTACATAGTATTACCCAATACACTATCTATGCCTTCATTTAATCTGCTGCGTATATTTTCAATCGAGTTTCTAATCTCCTACATTTCTGTTTGGATCTGCTTCATTGACTCCATTGCTTGTCTATGTTTGCTATTCATGGTTTCCACTGTTTTCCTGAACTTCTCTGTTTGTTTATCTGTTACTGCTATAATGTCTTTTATTTTGATAGTCATTTGTTTTTGAACCTTAGATATTATTTTTTCTATGACCTCTTCCATTTGTTTTTTTCATTTTGACTGGTATCATTTCAGGGAGTTCCATTTATTTGTTTCCAATTTCCTCTGTCTCTTTGTGTTCTGGACTTGTCCTGAGTGGGCTAGGTGTTTGGAATTGCATTTTGCTTTTTCATTTTGTCATTTTCTATTTTATTTTGTTTTCTTTGCTGATGCTTTTAGATTTCTAATATTAGATAGTCTTATCACTGAGGTGGAGGCTTTCCTAGGAGGTGTCCGTTGCTCAGAATGTCTCCTCTAGCAGGTATTGCTGTCACTCCTCTCACCAACACCACTGTACACCTCTCACCTGCACCACCATACTCTTCTCTCAGGCAAGCCATCTCAGGGCAATGGAGGAAGCACAGAGCACAGACTCATACTCCACTCAGCAGCCTCACTGTTACTCTACTCACTGGCACTGTTGGTACGGGATAGTGGAGGGAGGGTAGAGCCCAGATTCCTACTTTACTTTCAGGTATCACTGACCCAAGGACCATGGAAGAAGGACACAATGTCATATTTCAAGCTATACTACAAAGCAACAGTCTTAAAACTAGCAGGGCACTGGCAAACACAAAAAGCAAAAAACAGTCATGTGGTTCAAAGGAACAAAATTGAGAATACAAAATATCCTCAGATACATTGAGCTATTTGATCTTCAGCAAAGGGGTCAAAAGCATATGTAGAAGAAAAACAATGTATTCAACAAGTGTTGCAGGCAAAATGGGATATCTGTTTGCAAAAGATTGAAACTGGACCCATATGTTTCATCATGTACCAAAATTGATCACCAATCTAAACATTCAAATAGACGCATGAACCTACTGGAAAAAATAGGTAAAACACTTGATGTCATAGGAATAGGAAAAGATTTTCTAAACATAACCACAATTGCACAAGAAATTACAAACAGAATCAACAAATATAATTGCATCAGATATAAAAGATTCTGCACAGCAAAGGAATCAATTAGACATACTAGCACACATTCCATATGGTATGTCTCATTTGAGTAAGACAAAGTACAAGTAAAGGACATAATAAATGACTGATAGAAGGAAATAAATGAATAGCTCTCTTGCAGATGGGATGGGCTCCAGAGACTGAGGGTGAGAAGAGTGGGGAAAGGGTAGGGAAAATAAGTAGAATTAAGATGTGCCATGTACACCTATGTTTATAGCAGCACACATTGTAATAGCCAAATCTTAGAAACAACCCAAGTGCCCATCAATTGATGAATGGATAAAGAAGATGTGGCTTTTTACATACAATCAAGTACTACTCTGCCATAAAGGATACACTCGAGACATTTCTAGGAAAATGGATGCACCTTGAGACCATACTCTTAAGTGAAATAAATTGGACATATTCTCTATGATAAATGTGATTATTTTGTATATCTAAAATGTACCAATAAAATCTGATTTAAAAAACATGTGCCATATACAAAAACCTGATGATGTCAATGAATGTAAATATTATATGTCATAAATATGAACTAAGAATAGTAATACCAAGAAGGGAAAAGGAAAAAAGAGATTTAGAGATGCAAGGAGGGAGGTGGATGGAAAGCAGATTTTAAAAAGCAACAAGCTCCATTATGTAGAGTAGCTCCATTATGTACTACTCCCCAAGTTGAATGCAAATGGCATGTACTATAAACATACACTAAGATACTTTTTTAAGATACGTAAAAGGACAGTCTCTTCACTGGGAACAGTGAATATCCATATGCAGAAGGATTTTAGCCCCCTGTCTCTCACCATATACAAAATCAATTGAAAATGTGTAAAGATATATATAAGACCTGAAACCATAATGTTACTAGGAAGAGCCAAAGGCTTCAAGTCATCACAGAGAAAGGAAGTTTTGGATAGGCCTCCAGAATGTCAAATGAGAAAATCAAAGATAGACAAATGAGATCACATGAAACTACAAAGTTTTTACATAACACAAGTAAAAATCAAGAGCGAAGAAACAGCCTTTAAAAAGGCAGGAAATATTTGCAAACTATTTATTCCACAAAGGATTAATATCCAGAATATAGAGGAAAGCAAAAACAACAGCAAAAGGCAAATAATCCTATTTTAAAATGGGCCGCATGATCTACATAGACATTTCTCAGAAGAGATATCTAAGTTACTGTCATTGGGGGTAGAAGCCCTGCCCACTGTCTCTCCATCACCCCCAGGAAACTTGGTTTGGAGAAACCAGGTGCCTGGCCCATTCCATACACCACAGAATGGGAAGCTAACATGGAAAGCATCTGGGACCCCATGTCTGGCTTATCTGGAGGAACCCAGGAGAATGACAAGTCAAAGGAGTAAAAATGCAATCTCAGACCTCCAGTCCACCCAGAGCAAGTCCAGGAGACACAGAGATAGAATAAATTGGAAATTGCATACCTGAAATTTCTGAAATGATAGCAACTGAAGTAAAGAAACAACTCCATGAGGCTCTAAAGCAAATCAGATTAGAAATAATATCTCAGGTTAAGAAACAAATGACAACCATAATGAAAGAACTGCTCAGCAGATCTAAAGAATATGTATATGTGATTCATGTGTACTCTCTTACTGAAAAGCCTGAGTGTTCATGCTCTTTCCTTCTTGCTTTGAATATGGCATGACAGTGCATAGCCACACTAATATTACCTCTGACTTTTCCATTACAAAACTGAAGCTCAGGCCTTCATTCTGCCAGAGTCTGATACGGACCCAGTTTTTCCTGTTTCCATCCCTTATCATGGTGGTGGAATCAACAGCAGATTCACTGGCAAGGGACCACCTAGCCAGTGCAGATGTACATACATCCTATCTGTCCTCAAGGGGCTGCAGGAGATGGCATAACAGTGTACCTCACTCTTGGAAGTCTGCAAACTCCTTGGAATGTTGTGCTCACTTGCTGGAGTCTGCAGTTCCCACTGCTCTGTTCAGCATATGGGTAGGGTTCTCTAGGCCTCATGAGCCTAGTGGGGTTCTCTAAGGGCCTGCCATAGCTGCAATTCCTTTTATTTTGGGGGGTTACTGGGGATTGAGCTCATGACCACGTGCTTGCCAGGCAGGTGCCTGTGCCTGCTGAGCTAAATCCCCAACCCTGAAATTCCTTCTTAACCACTATGTCAAAGAGCCCATGAGTCTTCATGCTTCCCTTCTTGCCTTAGTTGTAGGTGGCCACTGTATTTTCTGAATATGGGCATAAGTTCTTGTGACATGGCACAAAGCTGGGACAGATCTCACACAGTCTGTGGTCAAGCATGGTGCCTATGACTCAGGAGTTCAACAGACATCCAGGACTCTTGCTAGGTGGCTTGGATGTGCTGCCTACAATGCAACTGATCTTGGATACACAGAGCTGGTGCCAGCCACTCTGTGTGCACTTGCTTGTGCCTCCATGCACTCTTGGCAGGCTAGCTACTTAGTTGAGTGCCCAAGCAGTGTGCACACATTCAGGTGAATCAGCCAGCAACAAAGCAGGCACTGAGTTGTGTGCACTCAGGAGGATGTGCTAGCATTCCAGATGGCTAAGACAGAAATATAGTAGGTATTCAGACAGGACTGGATCCTCAAGGGAGTCAGTGTAGAAAGTGAGAATATGTCACAACTGTGGTCAGAAGTTCATCTGAAGAAGATTAAAGTCATGATGGCTAGATTTACATATTTCTTGCTGTAGTCAGGGTTTACAAGGGAAAAGATTTAATACAGGACACATAATTTATGGAATTATAATATTCACCCAGAGTCAAATGCAAAAGAGTCCAGACACTAGAGACCCAAAGTATACAGCTGAGGGCCTGAATCCCACAGCAATGCCCTGCATGAGCCCAACTGAAGACCTAGAGCCCATAGCAGTGTCTTCCACAAGTCCAACTGGAGGCCTAAGCCCACAACAATGTCTCATGAAAGTCGGTATCAAGGATCTGCACTGGGAAGCCCCAAAGGTCAGTAGTGGAAGCTAGAAAATCTGCACCAGTGGGATGAAGGATCTATGCCAGCAGGCTGAGGGATCTGCACTGGAGCCAGGAAGCATTGCTCAAGGCAAGGACCAGAGCTCCCCAAAGAGAATCATAGCCATCCTCAGCAATGCTGAGGATGTGAGCCCCTCTGATGGTGAGAACAGCTGAGTTCGTATCAGGAAAACCAGCATGACTTGCTTCTCCAGGAGAATCAACACCATACCACCAATCCTTCCAGTTCTCCTTTTATAAGGTGGACGGCAATCCTCAAGTGGGCCTTCCACACCCAGGATTACTCTGATCCAGTTCAACTGGGTGTTACAAATTGATCATTAGTTAATCTACCACACTTCCCTAAGGGATAAAGAAATGTCTGAGATTATTTGTGTCACCCTTTTGAGTTTCCCATTATCTCATTAGGGGTGGGTCATACTCTCCCACCTGCTAAGACTAAGACTAAGACTAAGATTATAGATTATCAACCAAGGTTAATGATATCACCCATATGTCCTTGCTACAATTGGATAAATATTACCTAAGCAACTATACTCATAATCTTATTGGCTAATCATAATTTCGACCCATGTTGTACCTGCTTCATGATTTTGCTCTATAAAACTTCCTTAGAGAAATAGGCTTATTGGCAATTCATTTGGGACTCTTCCTGTCACTCAGGAGCTATTCCTATTCCTCATTCCTTTTTCCCAGTAAATTTTCTTACTCTTAACCTCCACTGTTCCTTAAAATTCATTCTTCAAGTTCAAGAACAAGAACTCAGAATATCTGACATCAATCATTTTCCCTATATCACTAGTACATCATTCACACGTGTGTCCTTTCTGTAGCCTGGGTCTGGTAAGTACAGAGGCCCAACTGCCCCAGTATATGCTGCAGTAGAAAGCATAGGATTGCTATTTTCCCTGGTGTCTAAGTGAATGGGGGGTTGAACGAAAACTATCCTTGAATTTGGTCTCTCTTCATCTCTCAGAATTTTTGCCTCACTCTTCAGAAGAGTGGGGAGTGGGAGAAAGTGGACCTGCATGGCAGGGCTGCTTCCCTTTTCCAATTGCCCACTTTTTACTTGGTCTATGAATATCATCTTTCTTAATAATTTGCTGTTTTCAAGGTGAAAGCCCCTTCCACCTTCCAAATACCTTCTTTCTCAATGGATTCTTTTGAGCTTCACTAATGTGACTCCTCTGGTCAGCAATGTTGAATTCTTCTTTGGTGAATTCTAGACTTTTTATATGCTAGAGTGTTATAGCCTACCCCGGGATGAACAAAACTCATGGAACACTTGATGAATTTGGAGTGGAGCGTTTATTGCCAGGCCTGGAGACAGTCTCATTTAGAGCCAATTCGAGACTGTGTGTGCCTCAGTGGCCTGTAGAGGCTTATAAAACATTAGAACAAAGGGAGGAGGGGTCTTGCAAGCATGGGTACAGAAGCAGATTGCATTGGTTAGTTTAAATGACCTGTTACATTCATTGGAGAAGGCGGCCATAGAGGGGTTTGAGGTTGGGTGGTGGTTACCTCCTAACATGGACAACAGATGCTCCAGAAAGGCACATTTTATATATTTCTCAGTCATGAGACAGGGTAGTTATTACCTCTTAACCCAGTTTTCAGGCGGCTTTGTCCTTGGGCAGCTTTATATTGTAACAGCTCGATTCTCTGAATGTGGGGGTTGAGCGAGCAGTTACAGGAAACAGAAACTCAGGCTGGCTAAGGGAGAGACAATACTCTGGGAAAGGGGCTCAGGCCTAAAAAGGCGCATACAGAACAGGAAAGCGACGCTATATTAGTTAC
>RJWM01024554.1:0-30567 GCA_004363535.1 Dasyprocta punctata | reverse complement strand
TTTGGAGTTTTCAAAAGTACTCAGAGTTGTTTGTTTATTTTGCAAAGTACCTTGAATTCCTTAGGCCAAACAGAGCACAGTTACAGTTTAATGCAGTGTTAGTTACCATTTGGTAACTTCTGGTCCAAAAGATAATTATCTCACATTTCCTCTGGACTTCCACTTTATCATGTGAAGAGCTAGGGAGACTACTTTTCGAGATCACCTAATGAAATAAATCTGAGCATAAGTGCATTTCAAAGAATAGGGATAGCAGCCATCCTTAGGAAGAGGGAGAGGTTGAATAACAAACTACCACCCTACAGCAGGAGCTGAGTATCTTTAGCAAACACTTAACAAAGAATTTCAAAGGGGACTTAGGGAGCCAAGGAGCACCGAGAGGAACCAAGTTAGGGAGCTCAGATCCTCCCTAAAGAGTGGCCTGGAAAGGATCCAGAGACAGCAAGAAAGAAGATGGCACTGTAGTACATGGAAGAAGCAACACTTATTCTTACTTTACAATTTTGCCTAGGGCTGTTAGAGAGTCTGCTGGTGTGAAAACGAGAACAGAATTTAGGTCTCCAAAGAGAATCCCCTTGATCTAGAAACACACAAGGATTACGGGGATGGCATCCAATAATCCTACTCATGGTCCTGTAGAATTCCTTGAAGGATTGTGGGTAGTGGTACGAACTCTGTTTTTTCTTTTTAATTCTAGGGGTTTTCTTTTAAAATAATAATTTAATAATACATTTCAAGGCCCAGGGATAATATGATTTTAGTTATCATTAGACAAAATCATGCTGAATATAAACAGTGTCTCTTTTCCTTCATGTTTCTGTATTTGTATGCAGCGTTTGTCAGCATGGCAGCCGTGGACGATGATAAAGTGCATTTTTCTGCTCGGGTGGTTAGCCCTTTCATTTTTACAAGTGACAAAATAAAAATCTGCTGAAGAGTGAACATGCTGCTTTCACTGTGTCATCTCAGCCCTGCAGGTCATTTTATTATAAAAATGTAAAAATCCAGTCAATTTTATTTAATCAGCTGAAAAGGAAAAGTGTTTCCAGGTCATTAATCAAGTGCTCCTTCTCTGTGGGACTTGTCTCTTCAGAAACTGCCATATGAATCATTAATAAAGCTGGAAAGAATTTTTTTTTTTTTTTTGCCAGCAGGTTTTTGAGAAACCTAGATGTTATTAATATAACAGAAGTAAAGTAATTTTAGGTCAACAAATAAAGCCTTCTGTAGCCATTGCCTACAGAATTGTACCTATGTTATTAAAAGCAGCTAATTCATTACTTTCTAAACATTTAATTGTTAGAAATGCTGGAAAATGTTCAGCTGTTTAGATTGTATATGATTATATATTCCATAATTACATGTTTTCTTGAATGTTACCTAACCTTATATTTACAGTAAACTTTTATTATGTGAATTGATCAAAACATAATGAGACAGTAGAAAAAGATAATTACAACTGGATCTATAATAATAATAATAATAATAATAGTAATTAAACACAGCAAACTGCATTCACATAATGTCAAACTTGTGCTTAAAATAAAAAGCAAGTTGTGAAACAGAAGCTTGAAATTCCCTTTTGGAAGAATTTTGCTGCTTATGTTGATATTGGTTTATGGGGCTTTATTGCTAAAGGTGGTTTTTGACTTGCATAAAGTGGCATCTAGCACTTGACTAATAATTGTTATTCTCATCAGAAATTAACTTCTGATTAAACCTCTTATTTTTAGGAGTCATTCTTATACGGATGTGAAATATGACATTTAATAGGCAGCAGAAAGTGAAAGAGGAGCCATGTTTCTAAAAGACCATGAATGCCTTTCCAACAACTCGAGAGTCAAGAGTTAAGATCAGTGGACATCAAAAAACATGAAATTGCATCAAATGAGCCCATGTTCTTTAAATTTCTAAGTTACTTTTGTGGTTTAAATGTCACAGGGACCACAACTCAAATTTTTCTTTCTTGTCAGTGAGCATGATCACTCTGGAGTTTGCAAGTATTTTGTGCTTTGGGTAATCCCACTATTTAGTAATATTTATTTTATAACAATTATCATTTTTAAATTTTAAAATTTGAATTCATTTTTATATGTTCAACTTTCAGCGATTTATTTAAAAAACTATAAAAATGGTTCACTTATCCTATGTCTTAAATTATGACTGTGACTCCATATTCAATGTATTCATTACCATGTACAATTTTGTGCCAGACATATGAATACTTTTTACTATGCTAAAATCAGATCTGATAATTGTTTATACCATATATAAACTGATTTGAAAAGTTGCTGCATATATACAGATATGTTTACATGATACATATGTATATATATCCCTATATTTTTATTGTTTGAGTCACAAATGATAGTTCTTATTAATTTTATGGTGTAGAAACTCACATGCTCCTTTGTAGAACTTTAAACAAAATAAATTTCAGCAATATTTTGTGACACAGGTATGTTAATAAAGGACGCACTTTTGCTTAGAACATATTGGAAGTTGTTTTAGTCTTGCAATTTATTTTTCTTAAATGTGAAAAGTAAAATGATTCATATTTACTAGTCGAAAATGTATCCGAAATAAAATATAAATTACATACTCAACAAGTAGAACTAGTATAATGATTAATAACTTTTCATTTGGTCCACTTCTGAATCCAAGCAGTAAAAAGTAGAGAGTTGCTTACAAAACACGTAATGTTCTACTGGGGACCCAGCAAAGAGCCCTGTTGGCCTGTGTTAAGGGTATGATGAGAAAATAAAGAACAGAGACAAGTTTTGTAAATACATGAGGGGCTGAGAAGTCAGTGTCTCTAGTTGGGTCCTCCTCGTGCTCTCCAAAAGAACCACTATTTATCGGGTGTATACAGTGATAGATGGGGTTAGCAAAAGATTACATTTCAGAGGAAGGCTCACTCAGAATGGCTTAGATGATCATATGCTAACAAGGACCTTGTCCTGGAGTATAATCCTGAGATGACTCAATAGAGAGTAGATGATTTTATGCTAAGAAGAGTCAATGGGAAATCTCAAATGAGAGGTACTGATAATCCCAAGCCTCCATTTTATCCCTTAGTGAAGTATACAAAATTAGACACTGTGAATGTGTGGTCCCCAACAACATTGAATTTATGACATATATGCATATAGAGAAATATCAGAGACAAGATTTAAGAGGAGGGTTTGGGGCCAGTTGGACAATCCTTTCTGTAGTTATGATCAAACTGATTCTTAAAGGACCAATATGGACTCACATGGAGGACTAGTATGAAAAATCTGAGAAGGTAAATTGGTAGGAAGCAGTATATTTAAAAATTCAAAGTTTTAAAACTATGAATATATCAAAGTTTAAGTGATGGGCAAATGAAATACAATATGATAGAACACTTGAGATATATGGTGGCACACAAATAAAATAGCACAATTATTAGCATCATTTTTAATTGTAGTATCTTCCAGTGAGCTGATCAGAATTAGGAGAGAGAACATATAAACTCTGTAAGGCAAGTATCTTTGTCCCTTCTTATATCTCAAACACCTAAAATACTGTCTAGCAAATGTTAGGGACTTGTTACGTAATTTTTGAATTACATTTGAAAGCATATTGTTTTTGTTTGTTTTTTTTGCAGCACCAGGATTGAACTCACAACCTTGCACTTAAGTCACTGACCCAAACTCCTGGCCCTGGCTTTTTGAGGCAGGGGGCAGGGTAGCACTGTGTAGCTCAGGCCGGCCTTGCACTCACGTTGTAGCCCAAGCCGGCCTCGAACTCACAATGTTCCTCTTACCTCAGCCTCCCGAGTGCTGGGATTAAAGGTGTGCACCACCATGCCTGGTTTAATTCATATTGTTGATGTATGGGATGAAAGAGACAGACCTATAGATACTTAAGCAGTGGAAAGATGGCAAATGGTAATAAACATTAGGACTGTGGCTTTGTATTTCCTGGGGAAAAACAGTTCATATTGAGGAGTTTAAAAGAGAAAAAAAAATATTACTAGATTCTTGTTATAAAAATATCATCTTGGTAATTGTACAGGGAAAGAAGCAGAATTTGGTAGTTCATATACCTCAGGATTGTAACTATAACCTATCAAATAGATTAAAACGGAGGGTTGGGGCTAGATGGGTGAACCTTACTGAATGTAGTTATTACTAACTGTATAGATGAAATCTTGGTTTCCTTAAAAAAAAAAAAAAAAAAGCAGCTCCCCAAGTAATAGAACTAAGTGTCATGAAAACAAAAACCAGGACCTATGCAGAAATGACATTTTTTTGCACATACTCTTGTCTCTCTTCGTTTTATGTCTCATAACATTGTTTTACACCTTTGGGCTAATGGTATAGTGATTATGTTCATAGTTATATTTCTCCTTGCTCATAAATTTTACATTATGTTAAACTATGAGTTTTATAAGGAAACTTTCATTTGCTTTATATTTTTATCACTGCTGATCTACTTGCAACTTATTATTGCCTCAAGAAAATTTTAAATTACTGAACTGAATTACATATCTATGATAAAGTGTTACATAAACAATTAGTCATGTGCTGATATACATTGTCTTATTTCCCACTAATCTTATTTCCTCTCAGTCTTATTTTTCCAATCTATTGATATAATGTAGCATTTAATTATACTTAAGTTTTATAAACACATGGAACATACAGTTTCAGATACAAACATGAGCTATTTTTTTCCATCTATACATCTTTCTAGGATCCAAAAATCCAAAATTTACCATTACATTTAAATAATATCAGCAGACTGACCAACATATACATGATGAGCATTAGTGTCATGATTTGTTCTTCAAAATGTTTGTGTGTTGATCCATTGGCAAGCTCAAGGCTGAATGTGCTCTTGAAGATGTGGCCAGGTTGGAAGTTAGTCACTGGGGGAATGACCTGGAAAGGCACATTCTTACACCTGGTCCCTTCTGGCTTTGTCTTGTCTGCTCTGCTTCTCGGCCACCATGGTGAACAGCATTCCTATGCTGTGTCGTTTCTGTGTTAGAGCCACCTAACTATGGTCTAACACCTTTTACATTGTGAGCCAAAACAAATGTTTTCACCTTTAAATTGTATATGTCATATATTTTATTCCAAAATATGGAAAGTGATTAATGCAATTGGTTTGCCATTAGTTTTTCCATAAATGGTATATTCCAAATACTTGATTCAGTATGGTTTGAAAAACATCGAGCCATGATTTCAATACTTAGTTGATTGAGAAATTTAACTCGCCTCTACCACCTTTAGTTCTTCACTTGAAAAGTGAAGCTAATGGTTTAATGGCTTACCTTTTGATGGAATTGGGTATTACACTGCATGACATATAAACAAGCAGCTGTGTGCTCAAATGTGTTGTAAAATGATATGGAATTACAAACCTATCAGCCTCTGAATCAATCATGGCAAATCTCCAGTCTGATCAACTGAGAAAATAAGTTCTGAAAGTCACAATCCTGCTGAGACTTTCTGGAAAGTTTGTTCACTGGAGCTTAATGATAGTAAATTCAATTCTGGATACTCTGATAAAACATGTCAGGTATCATTTATCTATATTAACTATTCTGCCTGTAGTGGATCATCTGTAATGTTCATGTTTATTTATTTGTGCTATGTTCACCTAAATTTCCAGTGATGCTTATTTATTATGTTAATGTATTCTTGCCATGTTAATTACCTAAATATTCAGTTGTTAATGTATTAAGTTGTTAATAGAATTAAAATGTAATTTTTAAAACCCTACTTTAAACTGACAAGTCATTGTTTCCCTTGATACAAGCACCATTACTGAACAGGCTTCTCTATAGACAAACTGCTTTGGAGACAATGCTAACTGTTTAATTTTCTCTATGGTAAAAGAGAAACTTGAAGAGGTAAAGAGAAACAGCTATATTCATAGCCATGTATGTATTTTTTCTGTTAAACATCTTTATTTATGAATCGAAAAGAAAATTTAAACTTCTGGATTCTTTTGTAAGAGTCTGAAGCTCTGTGAAGGAGTGGAAGAAATAATTTTTGTGCCTAAATACCTATTCTTTCTTGATTTATTGATAACAAAACTCCAAACTTTAGGGTAAGTACACGGCCTGGGCTAAAGGCTACATTTTCAAAATTAAGTTGGCTAAGTTGTGCCTAAAGAGATGTGAATTATGACCTTACAAAGAGGGAGGTATGACCTCCTTGCTCTTACTTTCCTGTTTCCCAGTGAGAGAATGTGAACATATTCCCAAGAAGCTCAAGCCAGCTTCTTGAAACAGAAAATATAAACTATAAGTTAAAGATGGTGGAGCAAAAATATTGAATTCTTGACCCAGGATAATAATGAATGACCTCTAATTCTGGACTGCCAACTTCAGGACAGTGAAAACTGAAGCTTCTACCTTATTAAAAAAAAAAGAAAGGAAAAAACTAGACTTTAATTTTTTAATGTTGAACTCCAATGTATTATTTCTTCATATCCTTCTGGTAAAGATTAATATGCTTACTTTTTAAAACAATTACATTACCTAAAAGATAATGGATGTAAGCATGTATATTAAAAAGAAACATTTCCATTTGAATTTAACATATTGTGAATGAGTCACCTTCTAAGGTATAAGGAAATATTCCAATAGATGTTGTTTCAAAAAAATAGACAACAGAATTATATCTAAATAAATATGATGAACTAAATTATGAAGACCTGCCTTCTATTTGTTAGGACCAATACCTGAATTTAACATATAGCAATTAACAATGAAAATAAAATAGCTAAAATTCATTATCAAAAAGACAATAAGAAGTGTTGGTGAGAATGTGAAGAAAAGGAAATCCTTACATACTGTTGGTGGGAATGTAAATTAATACAGTCATTGTGGAAAGCATTATAGACATTCCTAAAAATGTTAAAAATTGATGTAGCACATGATCTAGCAATCCTGCTACTGGCTATATAGTTAAAGAAAAGTCAGTGTAGTATACAGTTATTTGCACTTGGATGATAATGGCAGCATTCTTTCAGTTGTCAAGATATGGAGTTTCCATCAGTGGGGATTTGGATAAAATGATGTAACATGTATACACTATGGAATACCATTCTGACTAAAAAAATTAGGGAATTCTGTCATTTGTGATAACATGAATGAAGATGTAGGACTTTATGTTAAGTGAAGTAAACCAGGCACAGAAAGAAAATACTTCATGATCTTACTTATATTTAGAATTAAAATTAGACAAACTCATAGAAGCAGAATATAGAATACGGATTATCAGAGATTGGGAGCAGGAAGGAAGGTTTGGAGTATATTAGTAAACGTATATATTACATTTGAAATATATAGGAAGAATAAGCTTTAGGGATCTCTTGTACAATATGATGACTATATTCTATGACAACTCTATATTCTTGAAAATCGCTAAGAATAAATTTTAAATGTTCTTACGAGAAAATGGTATAAAATGATGCAGATGCCAGCTAGTTTGATTTAATCATTACATGGTGCATACTCATTTAAAATATCATTTTATATAAAATACATGTTTATATAGTTATTTGCCAGTAAAAACCAATATTAGAGAAAAATGATAAAATATATTAGCCAAATTGTTTTTACCTTAAGAGTTTGGCTGTTTTGCTTAGTCACTGTCTTGGCTTTAAATCAAAATTTTTGTCAATCAAATCACCTTCTGGCACAAAAGAACACATAACTTTTTTGTTTACCACATTCAAATTTAGTTAATTACATTTACATTTTGGAGGAATTATATCTGGGAGACACCAAATGTCTCATGACACTGTTTTATAAAGGACACTCTCCATTTGCAATGATACAGAGCAAGTCCCTGGAAGTTCCATCAAGGCAAGTAATTAAAAAGTAGCATAAAACATACATACAGTTAGGTCTTTCTGTAAACTTCTTTGCCATAAGCTATATTTGGTATTATTTTATTCTTTCCATGTTTGCTAGTACATAGTAAGGATTCAGAGATCTGATTCTGATCTCAGTTCCAGAGTTGGGATATTAATGCAGGGATTATGGAATAAGTTTCTGTGTGTATGGAGTTAGCAACACTGTACAGATTCTTACGTTAACACACAAGAATATAGTATTAACTTTTGGAAGAGCAAAAAAGCACTACCGTTTTGTTTTTGAGCATAAGTAAAAATAGAAAGTAGATTGAATCCTTGGGAAATGTAATAATATGAGGTTTTGATGAGGCAAAAAAAGGTATCATCATAATTAAGAAGTATTGTGGTAGCTTGAAAAGGAAAAGTGAAGCAATTTGTCATGATGATCAACTAAGAATTTAGACAAAACAAAGCAGTAGGGAAGTAAGCTTGCTTCAGATATGACCATTGGACTGAGGGGACCTCTGTGAGGCAGTGGGGGGCATGTCACATCACTCAGTGTGTCACCTCAGGATAGAGCTGTGTATAGCCTGAAACTATCTCAGACTTCAGTCACCATAAATCTCTTATGGCAAACACACACAAATATGTCTATATAATAAGGATAAGACTGCTTCCATTTTAAAAAGCAATCTAATCTATACAGGCAGGAGATATTGCACTAATTTCCTTAGAAGTAAAATTGATCATTTATAGTAGTTTTAGTTTGGAGAGAAAATATTATTATGCTCTTTTCCTTCACTGAGGCTTTGCATGCCTGATTCATGCTTCCCATTGACCCTCTTACAGTCCGCTTATTTTCTGCTCAATTTCCTCCTGAGTTACCCACCCAATCTAGCTTTCGGATTTCCCTAGTGTCTTTGTCAGTACAGCAAATCTGCCGTTTTCCTCCACAGTCACAGTTATGCTACCTCCATTCCCTGTATGGTGGTTTGGTACCCGGAGAAGGTGCCACTTTGAGGATGACTCCTGAAACATAAAGCTGTAACTTTGATTTCAAGTGGATTCATTATTCTATTTTGATAGCTATTAAATTTACCTAAAATTGCCTTCCGATTTAATTTAAAAAAAAACAATAAATCTTTCTGAAAAGACGCAAACTTAACTTACCCTCTGGATTTAAGTAATCTTTACAAAAAGTCATCCAATATGGTCTCTTAATTTCCATTGTTTCTACTAAATATTTTTAAACAGTTTAGTGCTAATCACTTTTATCTTCCTTCAATTGTCCAGAGCTTATGACCAATCAGAAAGCATTTTTCCAGTTAATTTTCTTTCCAATTAGAGGGTATGGGCAGAAAAAAAATAGTACATCATTACGCTCGATGGACTTGAAAACATGTTACATAAAATGACAAGACTTGTAGGTATGCATGTGTTTAAATAGACGCATAAGGCTATAATAGTAACTTAATAGCAAAAGGCTCAGAGCAACTAAATAAATGTCTATAAACAGGGCACTGATTGGATAAATTCACAACATGAAATATATGCAACCCTAGAGACAAATGGATATTCCTATGAATGGATATGGAAAGATCCTTTATTTATTTATTTATTTATTTATTTTTTAGTAACAGGGATGGAACTCATGACCTTGCACTTGCTGGGGAGGCACTTTGCCCCTGAACTAGTTCCCCAGCCCTAATACAGAAAGATTTTGAAGATGTATTTTAGATGAAAAAATAAAAATAATTTTTAAAAAATGACCAAGAATAAAATAATATTAATATATACATGCATTTGCTTATATTTTCAAAATAAAACAACAAAGGAATAAACTCAAATGTTATAAATGTTGTTTATAGGAGGCAAATTGGGTTACAGAGAAAGGAGACAAATGAAATGAAGACATGAATTCAGGGCCTTTACACTAAGCTACGGCCCCAGGCTTTTGTGGCAGGGTTATGCTAATTTGCCCAGGAAAACTTCTAACTTGTGATTCTCCTACCTCAGCCTCCCATGTAGCTTCTTTTTATTTTGATTTTAGATTCTTTTATGTTACATATGATTTGTATAATTTAATTCACAAAAATCAGTCTTAAAAATGGAAAAGAAACTAAAACATCTGATTTTCTATCAAATTGTTGTCAGAAGCTCACAGTAAAATAATGATTTTGAACTATTTTAACTGTTCATAACTTTAACCATATATCTTGGTGAGTTACGAGGACAGACAGAAACAAAGAGCAAAATAAAACGAAAGCCACAAAACATAAAACACAAAACTTTTAAACTTCATGCATTCTTGTTTATATATTAACATTATCATAAATGAAATATAAAGTCAATATAATTTTCATTAATGCAGTTAGAAACCAGTATTTCTGACATAAAATTAAGGAAGTACTATAAGGAAACATTTTCTCTGTTATAACTGTTTGTCATTGAAACAATTATTAACAAAGTGTATTTAATATGTGACTTGCATTTATTTAAACACAAGAAAAATATACATTTGTCTCCAAGAAGCTAAAACACTTCAATTTTGAATTTGAATTTAGAATGTCATTATCGACTCCTTTTTTTCTCATTTTAAATATTATTTTTCTTCTCTTGATCCACTGAAAAATTATGGAAGTAATAATAAACCAGTTCCAAGTAATATTTTTTGTTCTCAGATTGTGGTATCTAAGTACCATTTGCCACTGAAAGGAGCTTGTTCTTTAAGTCTAGATCTGGGGGGAAAAATATAAAAACTTAGTTAGGGCCACATTGTTGAGTCTCTTAATTAAGAAAACTATGGATACCTCCACTTGTTGACCACTACTGTATCTTAGTGTGGTCATGCTTAGAATCAGTAACCAACAAATGCATATAAATAAATAAAACAGTGGTCAACACCACATTTTTTAACCATTATTTTCCTTATAGAAGTATGGCAGGCTTATTTTGTAACCTTTCCAAGTGTATTAAGTAATCAGGTATCTAATAAAATGTTAAGTCATGGGTATTCTATATAACTATAATGCAAACCAGACTATGTAATTCAGGAATAAAAGGGCAAAATTAATTCTAAACATTTATTTTATTGAGCTTACTAGCTTTAAAATATAGTTTCTTCACATATTGATTCCATTGCCCTTAATCTCAGTCTCAGGCAAAGTCTCTGGACATGAACAAAATGTAGACAAACTTTCTGCCAAGCTATAACACACAGTGTGTGGAGTTCAGCAACCAATGCAGTCCTTCTTCCCAGCAGAAACCTCCCAAGCCTGGTCTTTACTGGCAGGCTTTCTATCAGCCTTCCAGTCTCTTGACCTCTGACCAGAATCTCCCATACAGAACAGCCTAAGCGGTTCCAGCACCACTCTTTTAGGTGACATCTCCAAACCTTTCCAAACTCTTCCCACAAGCTATTTCCAAAGGCTTTTGAACCACATGGTCAGGTTTAGTCACTGTAATGACCCCACTCCTCCGGTACCAAATTCTGTCTTAGTTACTTTTCACTCATTGCTGAGTCAAAATACCTGATGCCCAAAATTAGGAAAGGAAAGATTTTTTTCTTATAGTTCTTGGGGGTTTCAGTCCATACTCAGTTGGCTCAAAGGCAGTGTGGAGTAGCGGGGCAGCCATTCATGTGGTCGCCAAATAGCAAGGTGAACCAGCGAGAGAGAGCGAAAGGAAGACCCATGTTCCTCTCGCCCTTACTCTGTATATCAGCTCCACCCCTGGGTGGGTGCAACACTCACATCACCAATCTGCATTAGACAACAAACCAATCACAAACGCCAGACTAAACCCCATCCAAATTGCATGAGGCCTTGAGGGGACACAGGATCAAACCAATACACTTGGTATTTGTGATTTGGCATTTTAGAAACAAATTAGATTTAACTATTGAGAATAAGACATTTCTTCATAATTCATTCAGGAATCTTGGCTATTTTCAGGATATTTTATATGATGAGATTTTTTCCTCTTTATCAGTCCAAGTACCCTAAGTGTTATGCTAATTTTTGCTTAACTGCTTTCCTGGTCAGTAGTGTTGAATTTTAAAGCTGTGAAGCCTTGGCCATGAAACTGTCACTATGGAAATCAAACCACAAGCCAGCTGAGCACATATGGAAACATGAGAGAAAAGCAGTCTCTACAAGGATGGTAGAAATGCCACACAGAAAAAGCTAAACTAAGAATCATGTGGATGCAGATTGAAAAACAGCTGCATAAAGGTTTCTTCTGTTAACTCATGTTTGTGTGATGTGTGTGTGTTGCATTTCTGGGGGGATGGAAAGTGAAATAGACTAAGGTTTGATGACATAAAATATTCTTATCTTCCTTCATTTCCCTTTTCCAAGATATGCATGTGAGAGATCAAACCAAAAGGAATTCCTGATATCACCTGAGATTTCCATATCTAAGTCTATGGTTTTCCCAAATATATAAAAACGATCCTATCCTAAATGGCCTGCCTCCTACCTCCTGCCTATCAAGTGGTGGACTCTGAAAACAGTACTCACTTTCTATTTCTGAATCCACCCTGTAGCTGTCAGTGAATCTCCTGCTGAGGTATCTTTGCCTCCAAGATTGTAGATCTTTCATTCCCATCAGTGTCATAGAGTAGTTGGATTGCTTGTCTCCTAGTCTATGGATAAACGTTTGAAGCATTTGAAGTTATTTGAATTCTTCCTCACCAAAGAGTAGAAGAGAATGACATCAATAGGTTGCTCCTTACACATTTCTGATATAGAGTCAGGCAAATCTGCTTTTCTTGGTCTCTCCTCATCTTACTGGAACCATGAGAAATTGTGCTTCCAGGACAACCTTCATTCATTCTCTGTAGCATACAAGTAAGAGTTGACATTTCAGAAACTAATGCTGTGTTCAATAATTTCCTTTCAGTGATGTGGGACAATGCATAACCTGGCCTTCATTTCTACCCCTAAACCTCATAATTGCCTACTCAACAAGGATGTCACATACAAGACCACTGGATTCTCTCTATCTATTCTCCCCAGCTTGTCTTTTTTTCCTAGGACTCTAAGAGAGCCTCTCTCTAGTTGCATGCAAGACTATACAACATACGACACATAAGAGCCGTAGACTGTTAGAGGTTATCAGTGTGAAAGGAATAAGGAACAATGATATCTTACCATGTGATCTCATTAACAGTTTTACTATATTACAGTTTGTAAGTTCTTTAGAGAGAATATTGGAGAAGACAAATTACCCTCAGGCTAGAATAGGTGGGAAAGGTACACTTGGCACCTACAGTCCTCTTTCCTACCATTCACCTCAGCATTAGTTCAGCAGACTGTGAAAACCGCAGTGTAAATACCCCTGCTCTTTAGCATACCAATGACTAATTCCATATCTCTGAGGTTTTGCAACTATCGAAAGAAACCTTTTCAGTCAACCATGGTGCTTATTACTTAAGTCGTAAATGATACCTTTTCAATCTTGATAAATTTCATAATTTATCCTACTTGTCATAATCTCTATTTACAGATTATTTAGAGAACAGTCAACAATGAATTCTTTGGAATACAAGCTTTTATTCTGCTTTTTAAAATAAATAGATGAGTATGTATTCATTTGCACAAATGCCACTTATTCCCTTTTGTGCCATCTGTGTGACAGCAGTGTGCAGGACTGGTCCTCAAGTGATTATATTTTGATAGGCAAAGAACCAAGCAAAAACTGTCAGCTATTTCATATCTTTTCTAGAGCAGTTTAGAAATACAAATTAACATCTAATGTGAAGACCTAGAATAATGGGTCAGTAATACACTTTAGCTTCTAATCAAACCAAAACTAACTTATTAAATTTTTAAGGTGGATTGTGCAGTTTTATGAAATTGCTAGGTGAGATAAATCACAGTAAATCAAAATGCCAAGTAATTATAATTGTGGAACAAACAGGCATAAAATAAACAAACTAACTCCACTTTTTTAAAATGAGAGTTACTATTTAGTTAAGTTTTTCCTTGGCTTATCAACTGACAAATAATTTTCTACATACAAAAAAGAAGCCAGCTCATCATTCAGGATTGCAGAGATCTCATGGTTCAACTTCTGTTGACCCCAGTATCAGCTGGAAAATGCCTTGCCTTTGTTCTTTTTGGATGAAGGAGAGGCAAGTTTCTGACAGAGACAAGTTTCAGTGTTCTATTTATTTGTCATTTTGGCCTTTCAATGGGTGTAATTTATAAATAGCAAATCATTAATATGCTGAGTAGTTTAAAGAGCTTTTAAACCCACTTGAGAATCCTGTGAGGAGGCTCTTCTTGTTTTCTTGCTGTGACAAGAGATGAGGGGAAAATATTAGTCACTGGCATTAGTCACTGGCAAGAGATATTGTGCACTGTTTTATGTTCTCTTAGAATGGATGGATTCTTCCATTGCAAAGAAGTTTGGAAACCGTCATTCCTGGGTCACATAAAGAAAAATAGTTCTTTGGTTTTAACAAGCAATTCCTGAGTATTTTTCACAAAATGTAATGCTTCCAGATAAAGTAAGGTAACTAGCATTTAATTAGCTATACAATTTGCAAATTCTTTCACTTACATTCTAGCACTTCAGTAGTATGCTTAGGTATGTATATCTAGTGGAAAAAAAATCAATTATCTTTTTGGTTCAATGTTAGATGATGAAATTGGGCCTGTGTTAGTTAGGAGGAAAGAGCTTTTCTTTTCCATAGTGAAAATTATAAATACGACCTGGGGACAGTATTAGAATCTACTTTTCCTCTCAAGGGAATAGTTGTATAATCTTGGTTATTCAAATTACTTTATATAGTATGATTGTTGATTTATGTGGCAACAGAAAAATTTCCAAGCTCCTTGGTTATCTTATTTTGAGATAGGAGCAAATTCATGAAATATATGAGAATAACTGAGATAAAGATGATGCACAATTTTTTCTTATTTTTACCTCTTGTGTCCTTCAAATGTTTGTTTCTACTACTACAAGTTTAGTCCACTTGGCTAAGGCTACATTTATTTGATCTTCCCATGTTGACTCTTACTCTGTCCCAATTTTATGCTGTAAATATAGCCAAAACAGGATTATATAACTTTATATATTATATAAGGTTATATGTCATATCTCACATTCCTCATAGTTAAAACCTTTTAATGGTATTTTATTGTTCTAGGGCCAAAAATCAAATTCCTACAAGTTCCATATGGGAGTGGGTCCTATGTGTTCTCTGCTTGGTCATCAATCTCATGTAGTACACATGCTTCCTCTACTTATACTTGTGCTTCAGCCACTCGGAAATTGTTTTAGTTCTCCTTAGGAGAATTTGCATGTTGCATTCTCTCTGGAACACTTTTCCTTCTTTCCTTTGCCTTGTTTACCCTCAATAATCATTCATCTCTTAACTGAAGCATCATTTGCATTGGCAAATCTTCCTCATGGGCCATTTTTTTTTTCACTAAAAAGCTCTTTCTTCAAAGTAATATTTGCTTATATCATTACTTAATTAGTCCTATGATGATTTGATTTATATTTACCTGTAATTATCCTGGAACATAAGCTCCATGAAGAAGGAATCATTGCTGAACTCTATTTTTTTCCTTGTCCCTGCATGTCATGCTTCATACTGTAGTGGGAACTGAGTTAACAGTTGTGGAATGAAGGAAAGAGTAAATGAACATGTGTACATAGGTGAACACTGGTCCAAGAATTCTATCTCTCAAGAACAGTTTACTAGACAAATGATGTCTTGGTATATTTTGAAATAATGTGCTCCATGAAACTTATTTTTGGCAATGACTATGGCAGTTAGGCGAAGAACTCAGTAGACACTATGTGAAGAACTGTCCTCTGATATTAATGTCAAAGGAATTACCCTCGGTTCTCCAGAGAAGGAAAGGTGAAAATATACTAAAAATGCCATGGGGTCCTATTATGGTTTACATAAGAAATGTTCCCCCAAAGCCGCATGTTTGGAAAGTGAATGGGCAGCGGAGGCACTATACTCATCTGTGGACTCAACCACAGATTAGCTTAGTAGCTGAATGCACTCACTGTACAAGGTAGGGAGGTAGGAGGTAATTCACTGGGGTGTGATCTGGAAGAGTGTATTCTTGTCCCTGGCTTCTCATTTCTGTTTTGTTCCTAGGTGCCGTGGGATGACCATTTTCCTCAGCCTTGCCCATCTGTCATCCTATTTCTGTCTTGCAGCCAGTCAACCATGGATAGAACCTGGGAGCTGAAATAAACCTCTCCTCTTTTAAATTGCAGGTGTTGGACATTTTACAAAAATCTGGGTTGAAACAGATTTGTCTAAAAGAGGGAAACTGGAGTAGAATAGTGGTGTAATGAATTCATTTGTCAGAATGCAGCAGTAGAAAAGTTCATGAATAGTACTGGGGAGTGGTGGGTATCTCTGAAGAGGCAGGAATTGTGAAACATCTTACATAGTGGCAAAAGGAACTAAAGAGAGAGGCCCTATCCCTGTGTGCTAGACCAAACTCGTTTCACACACACACACACACACTCACACAGAGACAGAGAGAAAGAGAGAAAGAGAGACAGAGAGAGAGAAGGAAATGGAAGCTGTGCGAAGATTATTACCTGTTTTTGTTATCATACCAAACTTGACTCTAGAAAGCAGTGCAAATAAAAAGTTCTCACTAGGCAGTGCATGCTATGTTAGAAGTTTCCATGTTTTGAATTGGAACTTGAGCCTTTGAAATGTAAGTGCATCTCGGAAAACGATTATGTAAAGAAGAGCCCATTAATGTGAAATAACTACATATTTCTAGGTCAAAATATTTCTTCAGGTTATGTATATTTGTCTGTTTTTCTTGGGTCCCTTAAGTCATTGTGTTCAGAGCCATTAATCTTTACACTTCAGTCCTGAAATTTAAAGAGTTCTGTGAATTGAATAAACTTTTTTCAGTCTCTCTATTTAGCTGTATCCTTAAATCTATCTAAATGATGTAACAAGACAATAATGATGCCAAGAATACAGCTGAACAGGAGAAGTATCTGTAGTTAATGATAATTTTTACTGCCTTGTTGAAACCTAAAATTTCAAGAAATATTTTTGGCTAGTTATCTTACCAAGTGTTGTTTGATTTAAGTTACTTTATAGCTTAATGTGGCTCATTAAAGAAAAATAAGAAGTGATATATTCTTTCTTCCAGCTCTGAGAAGGTAATGTTCCTTTATCTAGAAGAAGTACAATTGACTAGTACTCTGGTTGAAAGGGTTGCATAAAAACTTCTCCTCATACAAACAGAATGTTCCCTGCCCCAATGAAAAAATAACTGCTTTGCTTTGCACGTTGAAATGTAAGAAATACGTTAAAGAGAAGGTTGATATTAATTTGTAAGAGTGAAAGCAGGAAAGATAGTGTAATACATACCAAAATATAGAGGCATGATTATCAAAAGGGGGCGTGCGAACGAATGCATTAAATGCAGCAAGGAGTCTATTAAGATGCAAAGAAATCCACACACACAATTTCCTTTAGTGTTTGTGGTCATTAATCATTGTTTGTCAACCCGATTAGATTAAGAAACACCCAGGAGTACAGTGAGGCATACTTCTGGGTGTTGAGGGTGGGTCATGGAGACATGACCCTGAGTACTATATCTGGTCTCTGGCTCCCTCTCTGTGGTATTGTTCCCCTACACTTCTCCCTGGTTACCCAGAAACTAAGTATCTTTGTTCCACCATTTCCAGTAACCATAATGATTCTTCTCTGGAGCCAGTCAACCCTGGACAAAATCTCCTGAAATTGCGAGTCAAATTAAATCTGTCTTCCTTTAAATTGTGAACTTTGGGTATTGTGTCTCAGTGACAGGAAAGATGACTAATATAGTGTTACAGTTTGCTAGAGTGTTTATGACAAGACACCATAGATTGGATAGTCTAAAATCAACAGATTTTTTTTTCTCACAAACCTGGATGCCAGCAAGTTCAAGATCAAGGCATTGGCAGTTTTTCTGTTTGGCAAGGGCCTTGTTTTTCATAGATAAGATGTTTTACTTTTTCGTCACATGGTGGAAGGGAAGAACTCTGATCCCTTGAGATACTTGTAAAGACACTAATTCTGTTCATGAGAATTTCCCCCTTGTGATCTAATCACTTCCCAAAGGCCTTGGCTCCTACTATTATCATGCTGGGAATTAGGTTTCAACATAATACATATTTTAGGGAGACAAATTATTCAGACTAATGCACTGTGTAGAGATCCTCTCTCAACATACATTTTTTTTCTCACCTCTCTTAATATAACGTTATTGTGTGTGTGTGTGTGTGTGTGTTGTGTGCGTGTGTGTGACTCCTCTAAATTTAAGGGTGGACTTTACTTGAATGGAAGACACAATAGTTTGACCATTAGAGTATCAACACGGATATGACCCAGAAACTGAAAGAAATATGAAACCCTATCTCCTCAAACCAGTAATCTATGTCGCAAAGCTAAAATATTGTGCTGGCTAATCTCATTTTCAAGTGACAGTCCTTGATTATTCTCTCAGTTGTACCCCCTCTCCCATCTTCTTTCACCTTGCTTAATTCCTGTCTTGGCAAACATAGGCTTATGGTAAACTCCTGTAAGGTGCTTTTGCATATCTGGAAAAACTCATTAAAGAAAGCGCATTGATTGTTTTAGACATAACTCCTGTTAACTAAAATTTACTGGTCACTTACTACGTATCAAAGTAAAATGTAATGATGATATCAATATTCATAGAATCTTGCTTCCATCTTGATGTTGTTTATAGCCTGGAGGGGACATAGGCAAGAAAAAAGGCAGTGCAGAGCTACGGTAGTGGAGTGCCCAAGGCAACTGCTGGCAGAGTACAGTTTAAATGGAACATACACACAGCCTTCAGGAATGTTGTACATTCAGGATACAAGTTCATGCAATTTCTGTCAATAATTTAGACATGTTGGACCTGGCTGATCCAATTTAATACCTCTGAACTGAGTATGTAAACATCTCAGTATATAAATATACAAAATGTATCTTATAACTAATGTACTATAAAGCAGAGTTGTATACATTTCCTGAGATTGGAATCATAAAATAAATCAGTCCAATGCTGGTATGTGTTTTTTCATTAACAACTTTACAGTATACCTTTATGAGTCCTCACTTGAGATTACACTCTTAGGAACTGGATATTACTTGGCAAATTTCATAAAGACTGTGTACATTACTAGTTGTAATACTGCATACAGAAAGACAAAGACACACATAGTGTTGCAAAATGGACATGAACTAAAATAGTTGTAAAAATAGGCAGCACATTTACCAGTTGTGTCTTAAAAATTGATATGGGGTTTGTGTGTGCATGTGTGTGTGTGTGTGTGTGTGTGTGTGTGTGTATTTAAGCCTGTCTGTGTGTATTTGTATGTGTGCTTAAGAAGCTAAGATTTTTTTTACACAAATTTTTTGATTAACATTAGTCAGGGTTTTAACATTAGCAACTCTTAAGGCTGATTATGCTTTGGACGCCTTAGGATGTCAATCCTCTCCTCAGGCAGCCTGATATATACCAGGGAGTCTAGAGGAAATACCTTGATTATAAAGTTACCCAGGTTATTTTCAAATAATTGCAAGTAAACAGGAAGCAATGAACTGACATTCTCAAATATTCAAAAAAACATGGTCCTATTGTTTCTGTGATTTGCAAAGTTACTATAACAATTATTGCTTGTTTTTTCAAGGATTGCTTAATTTACACAGGCAAACTTTCTGTTTGATGAGAGATTTTTTTTCCTACTGTTGGTTCTACTAAAAAATTTGCAGTCATCCCTCACTATGCAAAAACTAGTCATAAAAGGGTGCATATTTTATACAGGGCTAGTTTATCCACCAAATCTTGTACTTCCTTTTGAAATAAGATATATTACTGTTAAGATCAGAATGTTTAGATTTATAATGGGTGGGAAAAATCTTATGAAAGTTAATCTATGTGATGGCTTACCATCTTCCCTATGTTTAATGCCACTGCTGCCAGGCATACAAGTTTACCTATGACAGGAAGACAGGAAATACAAAACCACATTGAAATCCAAGACTTAGTCTTGCTTATTTCATAACAACAGTGATGTATATAAACTTTAAAATTGTTCAGGAGATCAACAAGCATTCTTAGGACCCAAGCTCATAAGGATATACTGTAAACACTTAAAGATTTTTATTACAGAGCATAAGCATGGTATTAACATATCTTAAAAAGAATGATATATTCAGATTAAATAGATTCTAGTGCCCATGTCTCCTTCCTAGAACATAACAAGCTGCTGGTACTAAGAATGCCAAATTTCTGGCTCATTCCTTCCTAACCCTTAAGCTAAAGTCAGTCATCCTAGACGAAGTTTCCCATTCACAGTGGCCTGAAGCCATCTGAAGTAATCAAACCTGGTGAATCTGCGGGAGTTGAGAGCTTCTTTAGCTTGCCTGCCTCTCTGTTGTAATGTACAGATGATCATAGCGTTAGTATTTCTCACCTCATATATTGCAGGAAATAACCAGGATAAATATATATAAGGCACTTAAATTAGTGCTTTCAGTATAGTAGTTATTTTATATTTTAAAAAATTATCCTCCAACTTTATGAGCTAGTTGTGAGTGTCACTGAAGGCCTGGTCCACCTATTTATGCAACACCCAAAAGAAAAAGCTACTAGGGTGCTGAGAGGTCTGCACTGTACAAAGACAGCAGGGTCATTTCAAATGGCAAATTCTTCTGTTTGTATTATACCATTATTATCACAGGTGTGAGCCAGATGCAAGTATTTCAGTTGCCTTTGATAATAAAATCTGTATTTTATTTTTATTCTTTTCATTCAGGTAAATCTGGGTGACAGAAAAACTAAAATAATGGCTTTTCCTGAGATCATTATATAATAGTTTTTTGCACAATTTACATAGAAACAAAGGCATGGATATGTATGATTCCAAGTAATGAATGTTGCATTCAGTGAACCCCATTTCACCAACCCCATTCTATTTGCTATTTTTCAATTTAGAAAGAGACTTCATACTATGTGTCTTGGGGAACCAACTGTTAATACTTTCCTACTTTCTGTTTCGTCTTCTATAATTTTTTGCACTTTCCCCATACTTTGCAGCTCAGTTTGCTACAATGACTAAAGGATCCTCCTTTCCTCTTGCTTTATGTTCCTTTCTTTACATATGCTGTTAGTTTGACTTTTGGTTAGTTATTCTTCCTACCTTCTGCCTTCTGGTTTCTGTTCATCTTTGTATATTCTCTAAATCTTCATTATTAAAGTCAATCTGGCTGGAAGATAACAAATTATCCCTGAGGACACAGGACGGGGAAGTTGCAAGTAGAGATGGACAGGTAAATTCACCACAGCATTTGTCTAGCCTAGTACACATTTAAGGGTAAAGATGTCCAGCATGGGGAAAAATGGAATATAATGGAACCATTAAGAAGTTGTGATGTCAATATTGTTTTCTTATAGTCTTACAAAAATTAGTGAGTCTGTAATGCAGACATTAATAGTTTATTTTTATACATGTAGAAACTATAACTCAGACTATTAACATTACAATTATGCAAATCCACCTAGTATTTTGAAAATACAAATTTTTTAGACTCTTTCTCAACACTGAAATACAATACTCGACACCCAGAACTGAAACGATGGTTTACTTTGGCTTATACTTTGCAGAGGTTTCAGTCTGTAGTTCATAGACTCCAAGGCAGGTCCACATGGCAGTGGAGACACAGCTGATGGCATGGTGGTGGGAAGTACAGGGAACTCCAGGGAAGATGGAGAGGGATCTACCTATTCCAGGCCACACCCCTAGTGGTCTATTTCTTACTTCAAGGCTTCACCTCACAACATCATACTTAGCTATGAACACACCAGAAGATTAAACTAGTGATATAAACTATAGCACTTATAATGGTGAAATATTTGTGTTTGTGATATTTGGCAGTAGATTGTAAGATTGTCCAGGAAACAATGGGCTTAATAATTGCATTTATTGATCATGCTAATATATTTATAATATGCTCCACATGGCTGCTATAATTTGGATTTTGACAGTCTCCTAAAAGTTAATGCATTAAGAGCTTGGTGTCCAGGATTATGTTACTGTGAGGTGGTAGATCCTTGTAGGAAGTGGGGATTTGAGGGAAGCCCAAAAGTCATTTGAGGTGTGCTTATGAAGGGGACCATGGAGCCCTCCCTGGTCTCTTCCTATTTTCTGTTTTCCCTGGATCATGATGAGCCAGGTTTGCTCTACTAGACTCTCACAATGACACAGAGTCATGCCACATCCTCAAAGCAACAAAGCTAATATACTGTGCATTGTAACCTCTAAAATGAACCTATTTTCATTGCAAAATAATTGTACTTTGTTATAGTTATGGAAATCTGGTTAATACAATAGTCTCAGAATGGACTCACTTTATTATTTATGTGTGTGTATGCTCCTCGTACATATTTGCAGTCATAATGATTGTGTTCATCCTGAGAAGTTGATACATATACATAGCACTTCATAATTCTCTTTATATCCCTCTTCTGCTCCCCACCTTCCTACTTCCCTCCATCTCTGTGATATCCTTTCCTCTGCAAAAGATCTATTTCCCTGTTTCCTATGATTTATCTTTTCTTTTGCTCTTTAACTTATTTATACTTTGGGTTTCTCATGTAAGAAAAATCATGTGATACTTGAGCTTATGTGTCTGCTTTATTTCATTTAATATTAAGATCTCAAGGTGTATCCATTTTCCTACAGATGACTCAAATTTTTCCTTCCCTGAAGCACAGCAGTACTCCTTTGTGTATATATAACGTGTTTTCTTTGTCCATATATCCTATGGTCATACAAGATACTTCAAAGTTTTAGCTTTTATTAATTTTGATGCTCTAAACATGCATATTCATGTTTCACTGTAATATGATGTCTTTAACTTGTATGATAAGATACCTAGAAGGGGCATAGCTGGGTCAAATGGAATTTCTAGCTTTAGATTTCTGAGGAGTTTTTATATGGATTTGTGTGATGATTGCACTAATTTACACTCTCATCAATAGTGTAGGAGGGTTCCTTTTTCCCTGCAGTTTTACCACCATTTGTTACTACCTGCTTTCCTGATGATACCCATTTTCTTTTAGATAATGTAAAGGTTTAGTGTTGCTTTAATTTGCATTTTTTTAAGGGCCAGAGATGTTGACCATTTTTTCACATACATTTATTAACCATTTGTGATTCTTCTGATAAAATTTTTGTAAATTTTATTTGTTCATATTTTGATTGGGTCTTTTATTTTGAAGGGTCTAATTTTTTTTAGTTCTTTATGCTATATATTCCAGCTATTGCTCCTCTACCTGAGGAGTAGCTGGCAAGAAGGTCTTCCCCTGGTGCAGAGTGTAACTTCACTCTGTTGGTTGTTTCTTTCATTGTGCAGAAACTTTTAAATTTGATATAGTTCCTTTTGTTGAATCTTGGTGTTATTTCTTGTGCAGTTCCAATCCTGTTCAGAGAATACTTGTCTATGCCTTTGTTTTCAGGAGTTTTACTTATCTTCCAGAAAGTTGTGTATCTATTTAAATATTTAGAGTTTGATCCATTTTGATTTTGGTTTATTGCACATTGAGAAATATGGGTCTGGAGTCAGTCTTCTGGATGTGCATATTCAGTTTTCCAGAATCTTCTGTTAAAACCATCTTTCCCCCAGTGTGTATTTTTTGGACCTTTTGTAAGAATTAGATGAGTAAATTTGCCTGAGGTTGTTTCTACAACCTTTATTCTGTGCCATTTATCAACATGTCTGTTTCTGTGTTAGTGCAATGCTGTTTTTATCACTGTAGCTGTGCAATATAACTTGAAGCCCAGGGTTATGATGCCTCCTGCTTTGCTCTTGTTGCTGAGAATTGTTGTTAGTATTCCGAGTTTCTTCTGTTGATGGTAGAAAATCAAATCAAGTTCAGCCATCTTTAGTCTATTTCCAAGGAACTGAGAATAAAGATAAAAGAAGTGAGATTATTATTGTTGTGAAATAGAGTTAACATTTCATGCTGACTGTGACAATAACAATACAGGGAAAAGGTAGCCATGGTGTAATGCATGAACATAGAATAACAAGAAGTTAGTTTCCCAATAGACAAAAATGAAGCAGACACACAGAGTAGTGACAAAGATTATAAGGTCCCAAAGAAAGAGGGGATACAGAGAGGAATACATGATTCTGTCATTTCACTTCCTATTGATTCTACTTCTTGCATTGCACAAGAATTTTAGGATTGTTATCTCTAGTTCTGTGAGGAATTCTGCTGATGTGTCAATTTGGATTATATTTTATCCACATAACCGTTTTGGAAGTATGACCATTTTGACAATATTTGTTCTCCCTAGTAGGAACAGGGGATGGCTTTCAGTCTTTTTATATCCTCTGGCTTTCAGTCTTTTTATATCCTCTTTGATCACCATTTTCAGAATATAATAGCTTTTATTGTTGAGGTCTTTCACTTCTTTGGATAGATTAATTTCTTTTTAATTTTTCTTGAAATTACTGTGAATGGAATTTTTTCTTTATTTCTGTCTAGGTAAGCTTATTATTAATGTACTGGAAAACTGTTGATTTTTGTTTGTTGATTTTTTGTAATACTACTTTGCTGAATTTTTTATTAATTCTAGGAGTCACTGGGTGAATTTTTTGAGTAATCCTAACCAAGGCATTAAATAAAATTCTTACCCGTACCAAAGCAAAACAATGCAAATATGTAAGGAAATAAATACATTCAGTATTGTTAGTTATAAGATTATTTTGTTTACTGAGTGAAAGAAGTTTCATTTCAGCAAACAAAAGAGTCATATGGGCAGCAATGCAAGAAGTAGAATCAATGTATATAGGAAGTGAAATGATAGGATCACGTATTCTTTTCTGTATCACCCTCTTTCTTTGGGACCTTATAATCTGTCTTTGTCACTACTCTATGTGTCTGTTTCATTTTTGTCTATTGGGAAACTAACTTCTTGTTATTCTATGTTCATGCATTACACCACGACTACCTTTTCACTGTATCGTCATTGTCACAGTCAACATGACCTCTTAACTCTACTTCTCAACAATAATAATCTCACTTCTTCTATCTTTATTTTCAGTTCCTTGGAGATGGACTAAAGATAGCTGAACTTGATTTAATTTTCTACCATCAACAGAAATGATTGTACCCTGTAGATGAATGTATATTTTTTACAGAGCCACTCCTTTGAGGTACCTGTGAAGAAGTTTTATTAAAAAGAAGTGTGGACATTAGTAAAATGATTGATGACTCTTTGCAGTAGTATAGGAAAGAAAATTTACATGCATACAAGTGTTCTTATGACCTACCTTATTTCCTTATTTCCATTTGGACAATATATTTCAGGTTTAGTAGCTGGATTCCAGTGAAAGTTTAAAATGAATTTATGTTCTTGGACACCAAGTACTGTAAGTGAATATCCTAGTTTTGATAAAATGTTTTATTAACTCATAATTGGAATTTAATAATATTAAATATGGATAAAGTTTATTATATTATCTTTTTTAGGTGTTGTTTGTGTCAAGAACAGTAAAAAGTCTAACATTTTATCCCATTTGAATCTGGAACATAAACATTTGTGTTGTGTGTGTATGTGTGTGTGTGTGTGTGTGTGTGTGTGTACTTTAGCTTCAGTTCTCAAAGGACAATACAAAGAGAGGTAGGTAACATCTGTTCACATAAACGACTGTGATATATATTATAGAGGAGAGATTTTTGAACTTAGAGAGTCCAAGTCTTTTATACTGGGTAGTAAGCCTAACTGACCTTTTGTTCTGGTGATATTATTATTATTATTATTATTTGAGAAGAAACAAACCTTTTCTTATTCTTTGTGTGCATTTTACTGAGGATTAAATCTAGAGCTTTTACACTATGCCACATCTGTAGCCCTTTTCACCTTCAATTTTGAGACAGGGTCTCCCTAACTTACTAAGTTGGGCTCCCTTTCTATTGGTATTAAAAAAGCCGATACTTTTTCCCAAAGAGAAATGCTGTCATTATGTTTATCTTCCAAGATTGTTTTCTATGCAAAATTTTTAGGACATTTTTCACAAAAAGTTAATATCTCTATTTGCAAGATATGAAGTATTAGTAGACAATAGTAAAGTGTCTCTGATAAGTTGTGAGACTATTGTTTTTGAAACAGTTGAAAATAAACTTTAGAAATGTGTAAAATCATGAAAAAGAATGGTAAGAAAATTTTAAATAGTAAGAAATAAAGTCATTTCCTAGTCAGTAAAGATTACAAAAAAAGTACCACAAGAAATTCTTTACTTTGTTATTAAATTAGAGCAAATCAATCTTGATAGAAGTCAATAAGATATTACAAATCAACTTTTTATTTTACTTAAATTGCTTTATTCTCAAGACAGAAAATTCATGAGGGATGGGTAGTTTTACTGAGTTTTCAACTGTTAGGACAGTTTTAGCTAACATCAGTATTGCCCTTGAACCTTTGGAATTGGAACTATTTTCAGTTTTTGATTTATGTTTTTGATATAAATTATAATTTACATAATAAAATGACTATTTTTTCTGATTACATTGGATAGAATTTATTAAATGTATTCACAATACTAAAATCTCAAAACATCTTGAGAGATAGGCAGGGCAGGTGTTGTTTTTCTTTTTCTTTCCTTAAGGAACAATGTAGTAAGCAGAGAACTAAGAGATATAGTCACCCAAGCCCACAGAAGTAATTATGGACCTAGACACCTAGATTCTTACTTCCTGTCTAGTTGTCAGTCTACCTTGCAGTGAATTCCTAAGAAAACCTGGAAGTAGAAACTAAATTATAACCAGGAACAAAGAGATTGTTCGTGTAGTTGGAGCCAGCAACACATTTGTTTAAACTTGGTTGAATTCATGGGAACTTTCTTGAAAAGGCTCAGGGATATAATCTCCTTCTGTAATAGAAATTTTATTGAGAAATCTAAATTCTCAGCATATACAATAATGGAAAGTATAGAACTCACTGGGACTGCAATTCAGACAGGAAGTAGAAGATTAGGAAAGAGGTTATCAGAACAGCCATCCTGTCGCTTTAACAGAAAGGCTGAGGGGCACTAAACAGGTGACAGGAGCTTTCTGGGAGTAGGATTGTGGTTTTTATTCAGCTTAATAATCCATGAAAACCTTGGGAATAGGTACAGATAACGTTGAACCCTGAATATTGTCAATCATTCAGCTTTTTATCTACAGGACTTAAAACACGTAGACATTCAATTATAAACATTAAAACTGAGCAACAAAATTAAAACAAAAGTCTTCAGATATTTATATTCTGAATTCAACTGTTTAATTCCAAATGAAGATGAAATAGAATCATTTGACAATTTAAAACATGAATATTTTTAGGTGTGAAAGTTTTTACTTGATATTTTTGGATCAAGATTCATTGAAATCATGGAAAGTAAAATTTCAAATAAGAGGAAACTACTGTGCTGTTGTTTTATATAGTTTGTCTGTTTTTGAAGTAGAAAAAATTTAATTTAAAAAGACACACCTTATAATTAAATCGGAAGAGGTAACAATGATTTGGCTGTATGTGACCAAGAGTGCGTGCATTTGTGTATGGCTTCTGGTGAAAACTGCCTTAAATTTACTGTGAAAATTTCTAACCTCAGACTTAATTAATCCAATTAGACACATTTCAGTTCATGATAACTGTTCATTCTAAAGTATTTGTCAAATTATTGAAAGGATATTTTGTAGAAGTGAAGATATGTTGTGTTTACATAGAAATTGTGTGTGATACAGAATTTACAGATAGTAATAAAGTATTCACGTTTTTCTTGGAGTATGTTTATACTTGAAACAACAACCAACAAACTAGAGTTACCCAAACTTGAATATTCAGGAGTTATTTTCTCAAAAATAAGCAACAATGAGTCTGTCACTGAAAAAAAAAAAAAAAAAACTGACTGTATTTTTTCCCAATGACAAAGTTTGAGTTTGTAAACAAAAATTTGAATTTAGAACTTGGGTCTCCATCTCAGGTTTGACAATTTCCTGGTATAGAGTTTTCCAATTTGATCTGTAGTAATGTTTATAAAAATGTAAAATTATGCAATTAAATTTGTCATTATATTGAGTATCTTCATAAAGTGTCCCCAAATTTTCCAAAAGACCAGTTCATTACATTACCAAATCATGCCTGAATAAATGAAAGATTAACATAAAGTGAAAAACAGACTAATATGAAAAATAAACTACTGAATTAAATATATCATAGTATTAAAAGCTCATTAATACACTGTGAATAAATGTACAGATACCAATTCCCTAAGATGAATGTATAATTGTGTTCTGCAAACATGTACTAATAAAAATACTAAAAAAGAAATTACCATTAACTGAGTTTTGGTACAGTATCAATGAATAAAATTCAGAGTTTTCAGAAAAAGCTAAGGAACTACATGTATAAGGTCAGATTTCCTTCATACATTTTCACAAAGCTAACATGTTGTATCTGTTTAAATGTTGAATAAGATGTCTTCCATTAGCCCAAATATTGACTACTTTAAAAATATAAGCAATGCCATTATTGTTACTAATTATTTTTTGGAGAAAAAAGCTGTTTTGCAAAAAATATACAATTTATACTAACATTTAATGTTTATTACTTTTTTGCTGGTTAGTATTCTGCTTTTATTGGTAAGATTTTCTAGAAATGACTGGTATATAAGACAGTAACAAAAAGAACAGTGATATTACAGTACATTATTTGAGCTTGCATTTTACAACTATAAATGTGTAGTATATAACAAGGATATGAAAACTCACTTTTTAATAAATAATGAAACAACTTTTAATTCTAAATTAGTTTATAATTCTAAATTGTAAACTAAAGATATAGTAGTGGAAATCTTTGGGGTGCCATTAAATGCATTTGTGTATAATTATTTCTCTAACTTTGGAAAAAATAGAGTTTTTTATGCATAGAATTTTTAAAAAGTGGTATAGGAGGCCGTGTGCTCATTCCACCAAACATTGTAATTGAAACATGCAAAAAGAACATGGAATGCTTGGGGAAGTCTCACGAGAGTTCCTCCTGCTCAGAATTTATGCTTACTCTTTTATCATCACCAGTGAATTTATCATATGAGGTAAGAAAGTTTTGGTTAGAATCTACCACTTTCACTTTCTAGAGGACATCGTATGCCCCTCCCCACTTTGAGGCAGTTACATAGCTTTGATACCAATTGTATACACATCGTTCTCTACTGAATCCTGGTACACATGATCAGAATGCCGCTACTGTGCTGGGCTGTTAGATTTTTACAAACTGAAAGAGGGAACAGAATTATTTCATATAGTATCAGAAAATCTAGGATAGAAAATGCTTTATTCTCCATCTCTGATATCCTGAAATGTCCTTCTCATAACAAAGAAAGGAATCAAATTAAGGGATAACATAGGAAGATAAGTCAGTTCTAAATTTGCTAAGTCCTAAGAGAACATTGTTGGCTGGTAAAAATATATATAGCTAATTTTTCAAAAATAAAATTTTGCAATTTTGTTGTCAAAAATGCTGTGCAGGATATTTTTACAAGGATGACTAGTTCAAGTTCTAAATAAAAGTTGACAAACTATTAGGTTTTCTTTTACAATTGTACCATTGGTATTATTTTATTTTATCTTTAATGATTAGGATACATTCACCTTGAGTGTTTATCTTATGAAATATACCTTTTTTGAAAACAATGGAACAATTTTTCCTTCCTTCACTTAATTAAGATTTTAGAGGGAGAAAAACTATGAAATCTAACATGAAGAAGTAGTCTTTTCCAAATCCATGAATAACGTATTTTAGACAGGAAGCTCTGAGTGTGAGAAGACTTGAAGAGTGGAGGGTTGTCCAAATCAGGATGCTTTGGGGTTTCCCAGGAAGGTCAGAGGCACTGAGTGTGTAATAAGCGAGGGGCACTACAGCAGCCATTATCTTCCCTTTGACAGAGCGGCTCACTGACCTGGCATGCTGGCAAATGGAGAGGAAAACTCTGTACGGAGATGTAAATTCCCCGGACAGGTCCCTCATGAATATCTTGTCTCCAGGATTCAAGCCAGTGACCTGGAAAACAAGGTTCCTCCCCAATCAAAATGACAGGCAGAGCTGGTTTCCTGTTAGGAAGACTATGAGGTGTGTAAAAAAATTATGATTTCTGAGGGGAAAAAATGAGATGTCACACAGAGCAAAATATTACTTTCAAATGGTCCTCTGCAGTTCTTTTGAATGGCAGCTGTTAAGAATTCAATTGTGTGTATGACATACTGGAATCCAGAATGGAAGTTCTGTTGGGGGCAGGAATGAATAGAAATTTTCAATTTAAATACTCATTTGAGAATATTTGAATATCTGTCATTCTTTGTAGCCTAAAGGTTAATTCCTGAAAAAATAATTTCCATTAGTAACACAAATTCTAACCTTGTCAAATCCTCTTATGTAATGCATCAGTGCTGAAAGGCATACTCTTGCAAAACTGTACTACTAAATATATAATCCTGGCTTATAGACAATGTTTTACTCCAGAAGCTGAATTGATTTATCAGTTATTTGTGTCTGAAGAATTCATCAAGGCATGGCTACTTTCATGGAAAATGTATCATAACCATGAATCATCAATTTTTAAAACTATAGAAATACTGACATTATGGAAAATATCAGATGCTTAATATTTACAGA
>RJWM01024553.1:0-30580 GCA_004363535.1 Dasyprocta punctata | reverse complement strand
TATATTTATTTACTGCAGTAGCCAATAGATCCTTTCTCAGTTGTCAGAATTAAAATAATAGATTGGTTAAAGGAACAAATTTTTTAACCACGAAGAGTAATTATCCTATTTCATTTTTTACTTTGTGTTAAATATAAATTTAGTCATAAATTATATAGATAAATTTTTTACAAACTGCTTAGAAGACAAGTTTTAACTTATATCTTTCAAGCAAATTGTCTTCTGGAAAGTGTAACTACTTGAGGAATTTTAGGGGAACTTGTGGCATCATTGTTGTCTAATAACACTTATCTCCCTTTTACTGTGTGCCTTGATATCAGAGTAACAATATCAAACCAGACAACACAAAGCCGTAAAATCTGAGAAAATACAGTTCTTTGTTTGTTCTATGTTATCCAATTGTGATAGCTGCTTCAAATCTAATTCAGCAAATGGTTAGTTCTAGCAGGAAATGTTATTTTTAGCTATATTAGCGATTTTCTATGGAATTAGAATTTCTTTTTACTATATCCAAAATGCAGTGAAAGTTTTAGAAAATGTTAAAGTCTTGCAAATTTCATATTAATTCCTTTGCACAGTATGCTTGTGCCTAAATGAAACTTAGCAAAAGCATTCATGTTTATGCTATTTGAATTTTGTATTAAACTTGGGGACTTATTGTATATATTTACCACATATTGTATTTTTATACAAAACTATAATACACAGTTTTCAGAAATGTATTTAGGAAGTGATCCCTTTTATGTATTTTAGTATGTCATCTCTTTTTAGTTTTTCCTTGTGCCAGTTTCAGCTACAGTTAGGAACAGCATTATCGAAAGAACAGGTTAATTTACTCACTTAAATATCTCCTCTATATTATCCTCTTTAATGTTGAACCCTAATATAAGGGTTCATCTCCAAAGTGGTCAGAAAAGTTTGCCTGGACCTAATAAGGGAAGATAGAAGAATCCAAAGATCCGTGACCCATTTCTCTGGACTTAGCAGAGAAATGATCATTTCTAGTAAGAATATTTGAAAGTCTGTGACTGAATCACAAAACTATTTTTTCTGTTTTATAAGACTATTGACCCTCACTATTTTTCCTATAATAGTTCTAAATTGGTTTTATAAAGTAGAATTTAATGTTTAACGGCTGTCATTTTTGTTATTGGCAAATATGATTGTATTCCATTAATAATGATCGAGTTCTTTCAGATTTAAGTTATATTTTAATTATTTGTAGTTTTTTATCTTTCGTGCCTATGTACCCAGAATTTTTTTTGTATGTACAGGCCAATCCAGCAAGGACTCAGTCCCTCTTCTATATTTGTTAAGTTAAAGCAGTTTTCTCCATTTTAAAGTATGTTAAACTTGGGCCCTGACTTCCTCTGGGTAATGAGTTTGTTCTCTCATTAAATTAATCTGCATTCTTATTTTTCACATCCCTCTACCTCCGCTCAGACCAGCCAAGGTCAAGGAGGGCCAGGGAACTGGGTTCTGGATATTCAAGGTCTTGTAGCCTCCAAAGTGATGGAAAGACTGTGAAGCTGAGAAAGGAGAAACCAGCACACCCTCTGGAGAACTTGGAAGAGCAGGAAGAACTTTGTTCCTCAGAGAGATCCCTGTCATCCTGTAGCCGGGACAAAGTGAGGGAAGCTACACAAATCACCAGTGAGCAATGTGAAAGGACACGGTCTGGTCAAGAGAGGATTCGAAGACCTCCTCTTCCCAAGATCAGTGGTGAAGTGTTTCTGAGTGCTGAATCTGGTGACTGGGAGGCTAAAAGTAGCCGTCGAACTCGAAATTGGGAAAAACAGTCCCAACATCGAGACCAGCTTCCACCCAAATCCTCACAGAAAGCAGGGCTTCATTGCAAGGAAGCTGTGTATGGGAGGGACCCTGGGCAAGGTGAGCACAGAGAAAGGAGACACAGGCCCAAGACTCCTCCCTTCTCAGAGAGTGAGGAGCGGCACCATCTCCACAACACAGGTAATACAGGATAGCCCCATTGGTGCCCTGGTATCATGTATATGCATACAACGAATACATTTAATAAGCTCTTAAGCAGACTTCCTTCCCTTCAGTTTGTATTCATGTACATGAAACAAATTCTGGAGCCAAGTGTTATAAAAGGTAATATACTTAAACTCTGGCATGTAGGAGAAAGGAAAACGATTTTACCTTTTTCTTTCTGTGAAAATACACTGATACCTTGGAAGGTCCTTCCAGGCCTAGATAACAAGAGGAGGTACCCATCCCAGATACACTTCTTCAATTGCCAAGACTGTACATCACAGATCCTTGATACCCAACTAAAGCTCCTGAATTTCTGGTTTTACTTCGGTGAACCCAGAAGATCTGGTGATATTGCTTTAGTACTATTTGCCTGCTAATACGGCTGGAAGTACTGGATTTTCTAAGTCACATGTTTCTCATCTGTAAAAGAGAGATTGTTTAGGCAGTCACTTAAAAGAATATTTTCAAAATATGGGCCTCAGTTCATTTTCATCAGAAAAAAACGGACTGTTTACTAAAAATGCAAATTCCTCGATCAGTTTGGGCACATTTGTGAGCTGGAGGTGATTCTTATGAAATTAAAGTTTGAAAATCTTTGCTTTAAGTTCCTTTGCATGCTCTAACTTTCTCCACCTCTAACTCTACAGTTGGTGTTCTAAAGTGCAAATGCAGGTAAGTTGTTGGTACCTGTAAAGAAATGAAATGAATATTTGAGGGAATTCTCAAATTTGGGGACTTCTGCTGAAGTCTGTCATGAACATAGTAACAGCCCACTGAGATGCTGTTTTCTATGTGGCTAGAACACTGTCACAGCACCGTGTTACCTGGTATTATAATGTCTCATACTCATCATCCTGGTTTTATTTAACTCTCATTGCAATTTTGTATAGGTAAAAGGGTTATTGGGAAAGGAGTTCCAAGGAGGAACCTGTCATGCCCCACTCGTAGTTGGGGAACTGGCTTCTAGGTTGCAAATTCAGATTGATTGAGTTGTTTTCTTCCTGTCACCTCATCTCTAACGAAAAGACTTGGTTATAAAGACAGCTAAAACTCAGTTTAACAAGTCATCCTGAGTATCTATCAGATATTCTTGTCTTGGACTTGATGCTTGCATCTAAACCTCAGAGGGTTAACATGCAAGCTGAAAAGATGCCTATGAAAACAAACACTTCCAAGTTAGATTCAATGCATTAGGAAGACGCGAACAAAGATATTATTATCTTATCTGGAGTAAGTTTTCAGAGTAATCATGTATCCAAATTTAGAATGACATGTTAGAGTTCCAAAGGAAGTAGGGAATGTGGAGGAGAAATGGTGATTACTGTGACCCCTATATTTCTGATTCTGTGAGTCTGACCTTATAAATGTGCTCTGAGGGATGGTTAGCTTTTATGGCTTTTAAGTATGCTTCATGGTGTTTAAAATAGGTTTAGGAAGCCGGGCGTGGTGGCGCACACCTTTAATCCCAGCACTCTGGAGGCTGAGGTAGGAGGAGCGTTGTGAGTTCGAGGCCGGCCTAGGCTACAACGCTAGCGCAAGGCCGGCCTGAGCTACACAGTGCGACCCTGCCTCAAAAAACCAGGGCCGGGAGTTTGGCTCAGCCCCTTACGCACCTGTCAGGCAGGTGCAAGATTGTGAGTTCAATCCCCAGTGCCGCAAATAAATAAATAAATAAATAAAATAAAATAGGTTTAGGAAGCATGAAACTAAGCATTGATTCACAGACTCCAGTAAGAGAGTTGCAGCAAATGTTTCTTTTATCTTGTTAATAAAGGTTTAAAAAAATGCAGCTAAGAAGGCTTTAAAATGGTTATAGTGTGAACTGCTTATAGTCTATTATTTTATATGCATCTTGCTTTATAAATTCTGTGATCCTCCTGGAGTAGGTCAGAGGATTACATTAAAATATAATAGCTAAGTAAAAGCACAATTCTAATGTTTTTTTCATGAATTAAATTTTATTTTACTTAATAGTGAAGTAGCTATATTAGAGTATTTTATAGCAACCTATCTTATCCATTGACACCACCAAATACTAGATTCCCTATCTGATTTTATTTATTGTCCATGAAATCTGTCTTTTAGGTAAGACCAATCTAATCATGATTCAGAAAGGCTCATATTCTGTTTACATATGAACTACTCTTGGGAGTGTGCCACTGTTTCTTGCTATTCTAACAGTTAGAAATCTAGGTTAAAACCATGCCTGCTTACAGTATAGTAGCTCTGAAGATGCTATGAAGTGGTCTGTGTAATGGGGTCCTTGTAAGTCTGAAGCTAAGAAAACCAGGGTTGCTTACCTCTTTTTTTATTTTGGTTCTAAGATCAGTGCATATGATGAGTCTGTGGCTTTTGAACTTACCACAAAGCTTGGTTGAAAGGTTACAAAAATAGGCTTCACAAGATTACTTAAAATCTCTAAATTTAGTTTTCTTTCTGTGTGTGTTAAGGGCCTTTTAATGGAAGTCATTTTAATGTACAGTTATTTTGGTGAACATATGTACTGAACTAGTGGTTTGATTGTGAATTGCAAATAAGAATCAACTAATTTAAAATCAGCACAGCCAGAACGCACCTAGTCAGTTTAGCTGTTCAAATTAGAATTTCTAGGGATTGGGACAAATACTGTTCTAGTTCTTGGAAGTATCCTATTATTCTAATAAGGGGCCATGGTTGCCCAATGTGGTGCTATAGAAAGAGGTGGGAAATCAGGAATAAATTTTCTTTCTCCGTTTAGTGGCCCATTTGCTTAAAGTCACTACTTTAGATAGCTGATCTTCTTCATTGCTTTCAAAACTTTATTACTTTTGAAATATATTCACATTGCTGGGTAATGGCAGCTATAAAAAATAAGAAAGGAAAATATATGTCCACAATTTTGAAATAACAGTTAACTTTTGCTTTAATTGAAAACTTGTAAAAGTAATTTAAACTGCTCATTATATTCAAAGTAAAAAGCCAAAGTTGGCCACCACTTCCCCTAGGTTCTTTTATCTCCAGTGGAATAGAACTCTAACGTCATTGTACTGTCTGACACATCCCTTATTTTATAGCTCTCTAAAATTTATTAATGACATTAAAGAATAGATCAAAGCTGTGAGGGAGATCTAAAGTGAGTGAGTTTGTTTAACATCAGAGCACAAACTGTGGCAGAGTTCCTGGTTTGCAAATAGGTATTTTGGCATAGTTTGCAGATGAAGATTTTCTGCCATTCTACAATATGATAAGGAAACTTCAGTAAATAGGAGGAAGTTTCTCACCTCCAGTCAGTTTAGCCTCTTTCAAGGTATGGTTGTGTAACCTTTTCTTTAAATTCTTTTATTTTTAGTGACTTGTTTTCCACTTCCTGTTTTGTGAAGGCCTCACTTGCAATTCCTAGCATGAGTTTCTGCTGTTGAAGAAATGTGAGAGGGGAGTTTTTACCAGGCAGCTTTGGGTGGGTGACTGTTAAAATGTTTGGCTTGTCTGCACTATTACTTCCATTCCTAAGAAGAAAAGTATGTTTCAAACCACCCCCATTAATTCTGGCATGGAAGCAGTTTCGACAAGTGTTACATACTAAGCAAAAACTTGTCACAGAAATTTTTCAGAAAACAACCTGAGTTGCCTGACTGCATTGAACTTTTTCCCCCAGGAGTGAAATCAAGGGTGACGAAAGAAGCTGTGTGTGCTCCATCACGAGTGACCCACAGAGATCAGGAATGGTATGATGCTGAAATTGCCAGAAAACTGCAGGAAGAAGAAATTTTGGTGAGTACATTTTAAGGCAAAGGTTCGGGGAATCAGTAGTGTTTTTGGGAATTGACTCAATCAAAGGATTATGTAATATGCATTATAGTTCTCCATCAGTTAATAAATTGGTAGTGGAGAAATGAAGATGCGGGACTAGAGCACAGCAGTACTCCCTTTAGGGATGTAAGTTTCAGGTACCAGTTATATAAGATTTTTAAAGTGGGCAGCATGGATTCCAACTGAGTGATTCTTTTGTGTGGTCTTTTACCACAGGCTACCCAGGAGGATCTGAGAGCAGCCCAAGTAGCGCAGGATGAGGTAAGTTCATGTTTAGATATCCTTTGGAAATACTCTAATAATTTTCTACCTGAGTCTGCAGTTACTGATAGTGACTTGATCTTGTTAGGAAATTGCTCGACTTCTAATGGCTGAAGAGAAGAAAGCTTATAAGAAAGCAAAAGAGCGAGAGAAGCCATCTTCAGACAAAAAGCATGACCCTGAGTGGAAGGTAGAGTGTGTATTTTGGTTTTTAATTAGAAACAGATTTAGAAATAAGAAGAGGGGCCAGGGATTTAGCTTAGTGGCATAAGCACCTGCCTGGCAAGTGTGAGATTGTGAATTCGATCCCTGGTACCAAAAAAAATAAATAAAAAATAAGAGGACTCTACTTTTGGTTTAAGCTCTACAAATATATTTAGGCTATCCAAATTATCTGTATTACATGTTAATCTAATGCATGTAAGTTTTTTACTGTGAAAACCATTTAATTTCTGAAAATAACTTAAAAAATGGCTGTTAATCTAAAAACTCATTCTGTTCATCTTAAAATGGACTGAGATAAGGTACTTCCGGTCATCTCTGGTCTTAGTTTTCATATATTTATATTGCAGGACAATATAGTATTTTCACATGCTTTCAAAATTTTCACAGTGATCTGCTCTTTATCTACCTTTTCTTTGTGCTTGTGTTTTCCTTCATGCCTACCATGAACTTCTTTCTCTTCCCTTTGACATATGGAAAAGTGATTGATGTATACGTATCACTGGCAGTCATTGCTTATGTCACAGTGTAAGATCTGTCATGGACAGAGGTGAAATAAAAATTCATACTATAGAGGCTTTTTAGGGAGGGAATTTGCATTAGATCTAAAACCAGGCAGCCTAGGATGTGTATCATTGAGAATGCTCATATTTAGCACTTTATTTCCTCCCCAAAATTCCTCCCTTCGGTCTTTATTCCCACCTCATAGACTCTGTAATGGCCGTGATGGTTGTGAAGCAGAAGACATAGAAGCCATACTAGTAGTATTGCTTTACTGTTTCCTCTTTTCATTTACCAAGTTGTTAGTAAAAGCATTATTTTTATATTAATTTTATTTGCTTAGCACCCCCTCTTAACAATAGTCTCTCAAATTGAACTTAAAACCACCATGTACAATGGTTACTCACAATTTTTGTTAACTACAAAAGAGTAGTTTTATGGATTAAAAATCAGAAAAGTCAAAGGACTGTGACTATATTTCTAGCAAGAACCATGACTTCTGCAGTGTCTGAATTCTGTAACTGGTGCTGGTGTAGTTTTCCTCTTGGAAGATTGACTTACGTGTGCCTTAGTTGCCTGACTGAAAAATGATCAGCCCTCATCTGACATATCGAAAAGAGTTTGGGAGCCAAATGTAGGTTGCACTGACTCTGGTATCCTCCAGTTCTTAGACGTTTCTGTGCAACTGTTCTGTTAATAACCTGTGGTCGAACATGCTTCTGTGTACAAGTTTGCATTCACATATGTTAACCCACTCATGTGGCTATACTGATGACCTTACAACCCATCTTTGTGGCTATATTGTTTTTAACATCTGAACAGCCTTGTATAGAAAATACTTTATGTTGCTCAACTAAATGTAAATAACCTGAAATCACTAAGGAAGAGTTTGACATGGTCTACATATTTTTAAAGCCTTATCTGTTCCTCTTTTTGATTTTTTTTTATATGTATCTATTTTTGATTTTCTATCCATAGTCAAAAACTGCTAAGCCAGCACACTCCAAGTCAAAAGAAAGCAGTGAGGCTCACCGTTGGAGGACTGACAGACCAGCACGGTAAGCTGGCCCCGGGAAGGGACAGAGCAGCGTGGCTTGCGCGGAGTAAGCTGGTGTCCTTGCTTGTAAAGACTGAGTTCCAGAAAGCTGCAGTTGTGATGTCAGGTCTTACAATGTTATTCTTAAGCTTTTATTTCTAGTCTTAAACTAGGTTATGTAAGTCAAATAAGGGCTATATTCCAGAAACTGGAGTGAATAAGGAAAGATGTGCTTTTTGTAAGAATTCTTAAATTAGGTATTCACGGAGTTTATGCCTTCAGACAGGGAGAGATAAAATTAACCGTTTTCTTAAATAAAATCTCAGGCTTTAAATTTTTATTGGATTTCTTCCTGGTCACTGTCATACCATGCACTGTTATGTGCTTGGCATTTTAAACATGCTGGAACTTGCTTATGAGACTCCATACCCTAGGCAAATCCTTGGGTTATTGTATCACCCTACATTTCACTAGGGCAAATGGTTGTGGCTTTGGTACATGTACCTCCCAACTGCAGAATATGCAATTGGATTATGAAGCGACTATGAAATGAGACTAGATAGTGTGATGGGGAGGGAGGAATGGGGAAAGGTCGATCCATGGGTTTAGAGTTAAATAGGGAGAGATTCTGGTGTGCTCTTGGCTGTTGCACAGGAGGGTGACTAGATAACAAGCATGAACTGTGTATTTTAGAAAGCTAGAACAAGGTATACTGAAAACTTCTGCCATAAAGAAGTGATAAATGTTTGAAGAGATAGGTGTGCTTAATCTCATTCAAACATGACATCACATGTACAGGCACTGACATATGATGTTACTCTGTTAATAGGTATAGTTTTGATGTTTTCATGTACAAGTTAATTTAAATAAAAAGGCAAAAAGTAACATTAAATCTAGTACTTTGAAAACTGAATTATTAAAACCTTTAATTTGGTTATGATGATTAAAATTTTTAAAATGTAAGTTCCGTAATACTGAAAAGTTCCATACTGTTGTCACTTATTGCCCACACTTACGCAGCTGGACTTGCTTCCTTCAAGTGAATGTATTTAGAGTCTTTAAAAAAAGCCATCGTTTATTTTAAAAGTTGTATGCTTTCAGAAGTGAAATAGTCTTCAGAAAATGATGTCAGGTTGTATTGCTCTGAGGATAACAGTAGTGTAGTCTGGATAATTATATAAAACCTGTTGCTCTTACAGCTTTTGTGTTGTATACATGTGACAAACATTTTTAAAGTTACATTTTAGAATTATGTGGTTTAGTGTATTCCCAAGTAAAATAAAAAATCTGTTCTTAGCGGGTAAATATATCTGGATTATCGTCCTTTTTTTAAATCAAATGAATTCAGATAATTTTTAGGGTTATTTTGGCTTTGTTATTCTAAGTCCAGGACTTTTAGAACACTAATAATATCTGCAATAGATGTGATAGATGAGTCTAGGAATGTAAGTATGTACTCTAAAAGTATTTGGCATATTGAAAAAATTAATAATTAAATAATCCTGTATTAAAATAGCTGTTATAAATTAGTGGAATATGACTTATGGCTAGTAGCATGTAAATCTTTTTTGACCTAGAAGGAATATTTGTCTTAAAGACATTTACTGAAAGATTGTGTGTGTAGCAAAACAAAAATGAGTAAGAATTTTATGAAATATTTATTTTCATAATTAGAAAATCTTGCACTCCAAATGTATGCTTTTGGGTTAGAGTCTATGATTTCTTCTCTGACTATTTTTTTTTTAGTACCAGGGATCGAACTCATGACCCCATGCCTGCCAGGCTAAATCCCCAGCCCGATTTCTTCTCTTACATTTATTCATGATGGAAAAGTATAGTTTTCTGTACAGAAAGAGTTGGCATTAGGAATTGAAAAACATGACGCTTTGTAGATCATGACTCTTATTACTATAAGGTAGTAATAGTGATAGTAGAGGAGAAAAAAAACTATTTATTCATTACAAATTTTTATTTCTTTAAGGAAATAGAGAACCAACCAGGAATCTGAATTAATTGTAATTCTAATTTTAAAAAGTTAACCCACTTTCCAAAGTGTTTTAGCAGCAGGATTTTTATATTGATAATACTAGTTGGGATTTTTATTCCATTTTTACCTTAGAAAAGTCTAGAGATCTTACCAGGCATGTTGTCCTGCACCCATAATTTCAGCTCTCTGAGAAGCTGAGGCAAGAGGATCACAAGATCAAGCCACACCCAGGAGATTTAGTGACCTAGCTAGACACTGTTTTAAAAAAGGGAAAGAAAAAATGAAAATACTAAAAATCTTCCAAATCTTACTTAGTTCCCACCACATTCTTATGCCTATGAATTGTATTTGATCTGTTTAATCATTTATCAAGTATTTATCGAGAACCCTAATAATTGCCCATAACTGGAATAAGCAGCAGCCCACAAGAGTCAGTTGTTTCAAGCTGCCGTAAAGTTTATTGTCTAAACAAATGATTATCCAAATAACTATTATTGCGTTAAGTGCTGTGTACAAAAAGCCGAGGGTGTATAAGAGCATAAGGAGACACTTAACCTGGTTTGGGAGTCCAGGTGAGTTTCTTGAAGACGTAACTTTGAAAGTGAATCCTAAAGAGCATTTAAGTATATCACCAAATTAAAGGTGTTAATCTTTTCATGAAAACAGGAAACAGTAACCCTATTTAAAAAAAAAGAACAACGAACAAAACTATGATATCAACTGTTGTTTCATAAGTGTTTTTCTAGTCTAGGGTATAAATACCCTTAACTTTGAAACAAACCATCATTGCAACAAAATAAGTTGGTAGAACCCCTGGAAACCTTAAACCAAGATTTGTTTCCTGTGTAGCCAGAAATCAAAAAGGATGACACCCCAGGAGAACTGAGGCTATCCTAGAATGAGTTGTTTATGCTTGCATAGAAATCCTAGAAGACGGTGGCATCCTGTGCTCTGTTCCACAGTTTTAGAATCCTTGTCCTTGATGACAAACTAATGTTGAGGTAATGTCATGAAGCTTTTTGTGATTCCCACTCAGCTTTGATCACCTAGTAAAGGGTAATTGAAAGAGTGGAGAATACAGTCACTGACAGTGATTACTAACTCTTGAGAAAGGCGGGAAGTAGGTGAGTGCTATGAGCTGGGCTAGATAGGTGGTCTGAGATCACCTCTGCAATATGCAGAGGGTAGGATATACAGAAAGAATAATCTGCATAACACAATTGAGGTAGCACCTAATGTTTTGGTGTTAGTGCTTCATAGCCTCTTATCTCAAGACTGGATCCCAGTTGATAGAGTGGAGCAGTGGCTCTTCATCCTACCCACCTCTACCATGTTTTTTGGGAGTCAGGACAGAGAAACAGCGACTGTCTACTGTCGCCTTGCTTCAAAGATTATGTGTCATTACCTCAGCTAGCCCTATTTACATTACTTAGAGCTAATTGAAGGGATAAAGAAATGACCTAGCCAGCTCTGTACATATCACTACATGGAGATGGGGCCAGGTTTAGCCAAAATGAAGATAATCGCTCTTTATTCAAGGAGAGTCATCCAGGTGGTCCTCCACATATGCCATATTTGTTATGCTCACATTAGTTATATGCATAAATAACAGATGAGTGAAATATAAAAACATGCATCCCTTATAAAAATCATATTTTCAAACAGTATTTCACAGTTAAAGACACAGATACACGTGAAATGTACAGACATATATGTGTATGCATATATATATATAAAATATATTTACACACACAGAAATATACATAGCTTTTGTACAGATGGTGCTGATGGAAATATGTGCTTATGTAGTTCTATAATTGTTCACTGCACTAATTTTTTAATCTATTCTGTTCTTGAGTGCTAGCTGTGCCACTTAATAACTGTGAGTTTGGACAGATCTCTTACCTAATTTGACCTAGTCTGACTCTGAAATATGTACATAATAGCTGCTATGCAGATTTGTCCTGCAAGTTATTAGAGGTAATCTATATGAACCTACAGTGTAGACCTTATTGTGTACAAAAGTTTACTTCCCTTGTTGACCTGTTCCACAAATTAAATATTCAGGGAGAGACTTACAAAGATGGGATGAAAAATGTGAATACCCTTGCCTTTATTTTTATATTACAGAGCCCGTTGTGTCAAACTGACTCTAATTTTACAAATCCAAGAAGACTTATACATTATAATTACACAGAATGCCCTGCATGGTTGTATATTTGAGAAATCTTAACCTTATCTAGTTCCATGGTTTAATGCAAAATTTGAATTATACCTTTGGGGGAAAAAACAAAAACAAATAGAGGTTTTCTTTATTCTTGCAAGATATTTCAAAATATATTTTAAGTAGTTAAAATATTTTTTTAAAGTTTTTAGTAATAAAATTGTCCTAATTTTATACTTTTGGACATAAAATTACAGCTCTACTACATAGAAAGTGACACGTTGATTAAGATCTGCTTTGCCAGCTGGTGGTTAAGGGAGCTGTGCTCAGGACACACTATGTCTCTTCCACCCCTCCTTTCTCTTTAACTGCCTTTCACCCTTTTTCGCTCTTTTTTTTTCTCTTCTTCCTTCCTTAACTTTGTCATTTTCATCTCTTTTTATTTTTCCTCTTTTTTTCCTTGGTAAATGCTACTAAAACAAAGTAAATTTCTTATCAGTGGCAGCAGTTATGCCTCATCTTCATTTCTTTTCCATAGTGGCCCACACTGATTTGGTGTTGAGAAAATATTTATTTTGGTTGAATCTTACATATCAAAACAAAGGAACGGTAGGATAGAATAATTTATTCAGGATTTTGCAACCACCCAGGAGAATTGTAAAGCAATTTAACTTTTCATTTCTACAGAAAATATTTTTACCATGCAGTCATTCCAATGAGAGGTGGAATTGTAGTTACCATTGCTTAGGTATCTCTTTAAATTCTGACTTCCCTTCAGGCTGCCACCAGCTACCATGACAGAAGCCGAGGATCTAGATGGCACTCACTTTACAAGCCAGCATAGTTCCACACGTCATTATTCAAAATCAGAGTCCTCTCATAAAGGTGAGAACAGTGTGTGTAGTAAAGTATCAAATCTCTTTTTTATAAACCTCATGTTATGGTGGAAAATCAGGTACTGTCCTCTGACCACTATAGAGCAGAAAAGTGAGTTTTCTTTTTCTCGGCAGATGACTATATTAGGGTCCTGTCCCCTCTCACACTCCCCAGAGAGGGGCGAGGATAACCCAGGCCTTCACACTGTTTTTCTGTTTGTTTGTTTGTTTGTTTGTTTGTTTGTTTGAGGTAGCATCTCACTGAGTTGCTAAGTTACCCAGGTGGGGATGGAACCTGTGATCCTGCTGCCTCAACCTTTCAGTGCTGGGATTACAGGTGTTCACCGTCATATCTGGCCATGATACTGTTCTTTATTTATTCAAATACAACAGAGCTAGAAACTATAAAATGACTAAACTGAATGCAAGATGTTTTTGTGCACTTAGCATTTCCCTCTGAGAAGAGAGACCTCATTGCTTTTGTCAGATTCTTAGAGTGATTACTTTTTTTTAATTAATTTTTTATTAGTACATATTTGTCCTTGACCACATTAATCATAAGGAATTTGCACTTGTACATAACACTTCCTGGTTCCCCCTTTTTCCCCACTTCCTCCCTACTTCATTCCCTCCCCGTTTACACAAGCTTTGTTTCCATTTTTTCCTTCATTCTTTTTTCTTTTTCTCTTCCTTTCCTTCCTTCCTCCCTTTTCCCCTCTTTCATTTGAGCATGTTCTTCATACTTCCCAATGTCAGTCCTTCATTCCGCTACTTACTTACCCTTTGCATTTCTCATATAAGAAAATGCAGTTTTGAAACTTGTATGTCTGATTTACTTAGAATTATGATCTCGAGGTACATGTATTTTCCTATAGATGACTCCAGTTTATCCTTCTTTATGGTAGAGTAGTACTCCATTGTATATAAATATACCACATTTTCTTTATCCATTCATCTTTTTGTTGGGCATGTGGGCTGCTCCTAAGATTATTATAAATTGTGCTGCCATAAACATGGATTTGCATATATCACTGGTATAGTGATTTTAATTCTTGCAGGAAGATACCCAGAAGAGGAATATCTGGATCAAATGGAACCCCTAGTTTTAGTTTTTTAAGGGGTCTTCATACTGATTTCCATAGTGTGATTCTGACCCTCATCTAAATGTACTCCTTTTGTACTGCTTTTTCAATACAGGTTAAGCATTCATAATCCCCAAATCTTAAATCTATAATATTTTGAATGCTGATGTGGTATTTAAAGCATTTCAGATTTTTAGAGTTGTTTTCAGATTTTGAGCTAGAGATCCTCAACCAGTGAAACCTGTACAGTTACTCCAAAATCTGAAACAGTTCTGGTCCCAAGATTTTTGGATAAAGGCTATTCAGCCTGTATTTGATATTGTTCCCCATCTGCCCATGACTATATTAATTAGATTTAAAATGTCTCTTATTTAAAACATGAATACCACAGAAAACTTTTATGCAAAAAACTGGAATAAAGAAAATGGGGAAAGAATATGAGTATTTATATTGGAGTAAAACTTTAAAATGGAAGGAATAGATGCATTTACTCTTTCAAGGATATACATTCATTTCAATGAATTTGTTGTGAGAATTTTAACATGAAATAATAAAAATATGATTATATTAACATCCTCATCTACAAAGTGGAGGCAGTCTAAATATTTTCTCCGGAATTGTTGAGATCATATAAATATAAGAAAGAAATTTGCAGATTGCAGATTTTATAAAATTTGTGTCCTACTAATTTATGGAGTTTATTGGTTCTTACAATTTCTGATGCTTTCTACTTAATGTTTTTGGTATCCATTTCCAAAGTTAATGATAGTCTCCCCAAATTTCTTTAAATTACCCTTTAACTATCATTAAAAAATACCACTGCAAGGAAAAAAAGTGCCATTGCATAGATGATATTTCTTGCTACTTAGATCAGAATCCCTGGGTAAGGAATCAGACATTTGAGTTTTTTAAAAGTGTTTCCGTTTGTGTTGTTTAGCCAATGTTGAGAAATAGATAAAAGACATTATTTAAAAGATAAAGTCAGTTGGACATTATGAATGTCATTAGCAAAACTGCTCACTTGACACAATTTTCATCGGTTGCTGAAATGTTTACCATCCCTGACTTAACTGAAAATTATTTTCTCAAATTACTCATGCATCATTTTTGGGGGGTGTCTTACTGTCTTCTACATATTGATGCATAATGTTACAATAAAATATGCATATATAAATAAGAATAAAGTAAAGAGGAATCACTTAAAGTGCACAGCAATAATAAATTGTCTTGCTTGAGCAAGGGGGAAAAACTGCCTGAGTTTCAGAGTTTCTTTTCCTTAATTGTGTTTCCTTTTTCTCTGCCTTCCAGGTTTCCATTACAAGCAGTAAAAACTTGGGAATCTGCCTTGAAACAGACTCATTGTAGCAGATATTACTGGATGATACAGAATGCATTCCACATTTTTTCCCTCCTGTGTTTGCATTCCTGGGATTTATTTTCCAGTGTTTTTCTCACTATAAATAATTTCAATTCATTTCAGTGTTTTCACTATTCTGATCACTTGGGCAGTATAAGAAAATGTAGCTTCTGAATATTGGCCACCTCTACACTGCATGCATTTCTTGGGATATAGTATCCAAGAGCTCTATAAAGTGCCATTTTGTTAGCTATGGAATATGGGTCTCTAGGGACTAGGTTTATTTTGCAGTCAAATTGTGTGGAGATGAATAATCAAAGTAGAATATAACATTTAGGTGCAACACAGTAAAAGAATGTAAGCAATAGCTTTATTGGTGTACTAGTATATGTTATTTTGAAGGCCAGGGCGTTTGTTTTTTATTCTTTTCAGGAAAAAACAAAAATCACAATCAGTATGTGTTTTAAAAAGAGACACCTGGAGCAGTTAAATACATTACTGTGAATACTTGGCCTGCGGTGGTTGCATATCCTTGTAACTCCTCAAGAAAATTGGCCTAGATACCATTCTTTAACCTTACTGTGCAATTGCTTTGTGTGTAGCCAGTTTTGCTGAAGACCCTGGTCAGTGGACTATGAATTAGCAGTCACCAGGAAAACTTACTTCTTTAAAATTTTAACTCAGGTTATGCACAATCAAAAATGAGAAATTCTATCTCTTGTTTTGTATTTACATGTAGATCCAAGAGAATATGATTGTGTAAGTGAAGATACCATCAATTTCTGTGACCACAGATAAAAGTTTCTTTCTTGCTTAAAGGGCATAGGAGTATTTATTGTTCATTGGCAACCTTCTTTTTGAATTAGGCAAAGTGGTTCTTTATCCAAATATGTGGTTCCACACCTTTGTTGATAGGCAAGAATTTTTGTTGTATTCCCTTAATCCAGCACTTTAACTGCTCTGGATCGTGCTACTGCCCCACATTGTATTTCCTTGTACTGGAAGTCCTGTTTAAGAAATTCACAATCATTTCTAGCTGCTAACTCATGGAATTGTTTATTTGCCCATGCTATTTAGTTAACATAAATGGCAATCAGCAATCAAGATATATATTCCTTCAGTTTTGCTGTTGTTTTTCCTTGTACAAATCTGATTTTGTTTGCATTTCAGTATGGCTTTTAGAAAGGAAATATATAGGTGACTAGAGAAAAGGATGTTAGTTCTCTTCCCTCCCACTGGCACTGCCTTCTGTTTCCCTTACTTGTCCAGGCTGTCTAAGGTGAGCACTATTCAAGGATGCTATTTAGAACAGAGTGTCACAGTGCATTTGGCTCTCTCATTTTAAAAATCTCTCAAGTTTTGTTATTACAGGAACTTGAAAAGGCACCATAAAGTTAAATTCTGGGCAAGAGATAAGAAAACCTGAAAGGATGTAGTCATTTGGGGAAAATGAAGGAAAGAGGAAATAGTAGCACTTTGAGCAGTTACGATAAAATGAATATGGAAAAATCTTCATTAAAGGAAGAGGAGACAAAGGCCAGCATTATGCCAAATTACAGATTGTGATTTTAATATTTATAAGCCTGTTGACTTAGAGTAATGCTATATTTTTCTTTATCTGCCCTGTGATTTTTTTCATTATTTAAATTGTTTTTACAGTACCTTTAAAGAAAAAATACAGTTGTCCTTTTATTTGATATCAACTTGCGTAAATGGGCAACATCATTTGCCATGTTTTATTTTATAAATGTTTATTTTTCTATCTTACACAGTGGTCAGTTTTAGTTTAAAAATTCTCTGAATTTTTTTCATGTACTTCAATCATATTTATTATTTTAACATGTTGACATTCTTCAGTCAAAAAATGTCAGATCATTTAACATTTAACTAGAGTACTAGTAGCTCAGCTGTCTTAGTAACCAAAGGTAGTGTTGCCCTTGTGATAGCCAATTCAGCATCAGTGTTGAGAATTTACTACTTTTTTTTAGGTTTTTAAAAGACAAGAATTTAAAAATATTTTATCTTTATTTTTTTTGAAAAGCACACTTTTTTTAAGAGTATCAGTAATTATTTACGCGTGAACAAGGAGATAGAAATTAATTCTCCCAATTATATCCTCATTCATTTTCATTTCAGATAATGTAAATATTATCTTTGAGATGATAGGAATAATAACAACTGTATTTTAATGAACTGCCAGACACTTCACTGTGTTCTCTGCTTTTTACTTTGTCATTTTTATATAAATGTGGAAACATTTATTTTGTTCTTGTTCCTGCTTTTGGAACACGTGCGATTTAATTTTTAGGCCCATAATGTATTATACTTAAATGCTGTCATATAAACTAATAGTTTTGGACTTGGACTTGGAAAATCTTTGTATTACTAAGTTTCTGTTCTCTGTAGGCCAGGCCCCATTGACAGCAGTATTTTTAAATAAGGACAGTATGTTACTGAACCATGTCTCAAGGAGTCTTGACTTGTACACTCTCTCCCCCACCTAATTGTAAATTGTTGCTTAGAAAGAAAGGTCAGATAAGGGTCACATTCAGTGTTATGATATGAAAAAAAATTGACTCTGTTCAAGCCACTTTTAAACATCATTATTTGGTTGGGAGACTGGACAGTTGATTCATATGTTTTAAAACACTGAGTTTTTTAGAATGTGACTTTGTATATTATTGAATTACTATTTCTCAAGTGACTTTTCAGCAAGTAGCAACATACTAATGAACTGCAAAAACAAAACAAATACTATATGGGGATTTTGATTATAGAAAAGCATTTAAATTAGGAAAGTTATGCTCCTGAAGGAGGACAATCTTTTGAGAATGGCATTAACTACTTTCATCTAGGTCAGTATATTCCAAAATGTGTGATTTTGAGCCTTTTTTCCATTGAACTCAAGAAAATTCTGAATGTGACCCATTTCTCTCTCTTCTTTTCTGTGGCTGGAGGCTGAACTGTATGATGAGTAAATTCACTGCTAACTATTCTCCATTTCTTTCTTTCTCAGTCAAAACATGACAGTATAAAAATAGCTTTTAACTGATAATTATTTTTCTTTAGTAGTGTCACATCTTTTTATATCTGTCTTGTGCCAAGTTGGAAATACCTTCTATAATATGGTGCATTCATTTTACCACATAAGTGGAAACATGTTAGGGCCTTGATTTTTAAGTGTTGCCTTTGTATAAAAATCACTTAGGGAAGTATCAAGAAGATAACTGTGGTGATTGGCTAAGTCTTCAGGCTAACCAAGGAGTGAGACCACTGTATAAGCAACTGGAAAGACAACAGAATAGAAGTCGCAGTCAAAGGCTTTTTCCCATTTTGGAAGATAGTATTTGTGTAAGGAGCATTAACATTGAAAGGGAACACAGTTCATGTAGATTGCAGTATATATATAGTGTGCCATATTCTGGTAACATAGGCTTTTTAGAAACAGTTGTAAAAAGTTAGGACTTAAATTTTAGTAACAGCGTGAAGACTTTTTAAGACTTTATATGCTATGTCTGTTCCTTACTGCCCATAGTCAGAGAAGTGACTCTGAAATGGTCCCATTTTCTCCTCATATCTGTTGGTGCCTGTGAGTCTTAAAAGCCATATCTGCTTATCCTACTATTGATAGAAAACTTTTTTCTTAGCACATCAAAAGTAATGAGGAGAAGCAAAATACAGACTCCCCTGTTAGCACTGCATGGGGCACATCATCCAAATTTTTATCAAGCAATCGCTTTTTTATCCATGGTGATATATAAGGCTACTAACAGGAAGAACCAGAGACTGTTGTTACTCCTGGAATTCAACAACTGTTAGCAGAAGTGCTAAAATTTAATTCTAGAGAAGTTAGAAGTAAGGGTGAGTTGAGGCAATGTCAGTATTAGAGAGTCATTTTTCTGATGAGTCCTGCACTTTGCACCAACAGTATCTGTGAGGAAAAGTGTTGCCTTAAATTAGCTTGACTTTGACTGAGGTCAGTGTATTTCCTCTATGTGAACAAGAGTCAAGTCTGTAGAAAACTTACAGATGATCCCCAAGCATCTTCGTTATCTGAGCTTTGGACCCATTCTCCCACTTTGCTGTGGCAGAGTTGTGACACTAATATAGACACAGCATGTCAAGTCTCCTGAATAAGCAGAAGCAAGACCAAAAAGACTGGTAGAAGGAGAAAGAATTTTTTATTTAGGTTCTTCACACCAGGTGATCACTTTCTGAATAATTGAGAGTTAACTGTCCTCCTTTCTGATGGCAACTATGTGGGAGATATTTCCAACGGTTCTGTTGTACATTGAGGACATTCAGCCTATTTAAAAGAATTTAATCAGTACCTTTCTGTGCCAAAATGCTTACCATTAGCAAAAACATGAGAAAACCAAACAAAATATGGATATTTATTTGAAATGGGAGATTTGCTCATGTGAAGTGTTTCATTATTTAAAGAGAAAATTAGGAAAATTTTTGCTTTGGTAGAGATGATACCAGAGTGGTTTTAATAGGTTCTGTTTAATGCCACAAAGTGACACAATCATTTAAGAAATCATGCTGATTGTGGAAATAACTGGCCTTAAAAACCATTCTCTCTCATTCATTCATATAAAGATGAGAACATTTAAAAATGTTTTCTATAGATTTAATATAGTTTACAATAGATTTCTCAATAGATATTGTCCATAGATTTAATATAGTTTTGTGTATTGTGTTTTTAGCAAACTAGAAAATGTTTTTCTTTTTACATAACTTCCTGTAGCATTGGGAACCAGCACTGCTGATTTCAGCATTTCAGATCAGGGAAGAATTAACTGTATGATTTAAAGCCTGTTATTCATTGTTGAGGTTCAAATATAAAGAATAAAACAGTTGTTACATGAGAGTTGAGTAGCACTTCCTTCACAAAAGAGCAAGAATTGAGAACAGTTGAGAGAATATACTTCAATATGTTATTTACTTGGGGCATATTTTTGTTGCACTGAATTTAAGCCCATACATGCTAAAATAGTTTCTAGCTATTAAATTTGGTGGGAGGATTATTGCTATTAGAATTTTCTTATTTCTGATTTAATTAGTCTCTAAAGTAACTATGGGCTATAACTTTTCTGTAAATTGAAAGCCAAATGCTCCTTCTCAGAAATAGCTGTTTTTACCTGCCTCTTACAGGTAACTAAATATTCATTTCAGGAAACACTGTAAATTGTATGGGATAGTGGGAAAATGGCATATAAAAAAGATGTTCCAAAATGAGAATTTTCTTTAATATGGGTTTTCTCCTAAAAAGAATCCACCCCAGCAAAATACGTATTTTGAAAAGATGCCGAATTTAAAGATATGAGTTTGCTCTCATATAAATCAAGTTGCTCAGGAAAGGCGACCAAGTTGTTTGTCTTATAATTTGGAAAGGTAGTCCATTAAGAGAGATTACACGGTGCTCATATACTTCCCATTTTTTTTTGTAAGACCCCTCTTGCTACTGGGAATATGGATATGTTTATAAAGCATGAGATGTTATCCCACATTCTCATCGATTTACAGCCACGCCCCAGAGGCAAAAGCATTTTTGAAATAACAGAACCTTGATGGAATGGAATATAGTTGCCTGTCTGAGGTCAAAAAACAGAGGCCACTTCATACCACATGCCTGTTTAGAGATTAAGTGAAACTGTGAAGGACACTTTGTGGATGCCTTAAAAGTGACCAGTGGTGGGGACTGGTGGGTATGTATACACCCATCCGAACTAGGCTGATTTCAATTCACCTTCATACAGCACAAGTTGTTCCTACTCATAACCTCATCGAGGAGGATGAGAAACATGGTGCTGGTAACTGTCATGTGTCTTGGGAGGTTGAGATGGTCAGCAGCACCGAGGCACACTGCAGTGTTCAAGCCTTCCTTAAATACCACTTGAACATCTGTGTTCATCTACACAAGCTTGTTTTCATGGTTTGTTAGGTCTCATTTGTTTCTTCAAATACCAGATTTAATGTTGATGTTATGAATAATTTTTAAACCAAAGTATTGTATAAGTCTGTGTGCTTTGTTTTCTGGGATGATTGGTGGTAAACACCAATCTTGTCCTCTCAATAAAGTCATCTATTTGTTAAGCCAGTGAACTGTGTCTCATGGTTTCTTTATTGCGTTCAAGTGCTTAGGAACATATGAGACTATTTTTTTTTTTCTCTACAGAATAACACTAATACATCTTTAATACTAGGGCAGTATTCTCTTACTCCACTTCCCTCTATTTACTGTAAACATATGTAACACGTAATAATGGACAGTGCATTGAAAACCTCAGAAAGTACTCCCAGGTATAAACCAGAAAAGTAACTGTGTTTTATGTGGTGGGTGTTTGGTGATGTGATTGATGGATCTGAGAGAAGAAAATGGGTAAGTGGATCTTCACACAGTAATCCTAAAGACTAAAGCCTCCACAAGTTCAATCCACTTTTCATCTGATGCCTTGTAGATCCTTAAGTGGGTTTTGAGAAAACAGATATGACTGTCATTATTTTATACATTACTTTTATAAGGATTTTTTCTTTTTTCTTTTTTTTTCTTTTTTGTTTTTGTTTAGATGGAATAGCCATAATGTAGAAACTAATTCTGCAGAAGTTCAGCAGGTCTTCTTAAAATCAGATAATGTTTTCAGTTACTACTGAATTGAAAAGTTTCCCTGGAGCAGATCATCTGGGCTTCATTTTCTTCTCTGGAAAATATGGAATTTAAATGATCTCTCATCATTGCCAACTCCTAAAGAACACCAGTGAAGTATATGTTACGTAGTTGAAGAAAGTTTGTATATTGATTTCTACCTTTTTGAAACAAGTTACTCCATGAAGTTTCCAGTAAGGGGAAAAATAAAATAAAACGCACATAGAAACCAATTTAAAACTATGTAAATGACTCCCTTCAGTATGCAGTAGGAAGTGCTCAATGTAGGCTGCTTTTGTGGAATGACTGTGGAGCCATGACCCTGTGATGTGGAAAGGTAGCAAACTAGAAAGTCCTTATCTTAAAAGCAGCCAGGGCGAGAAACACTTCCCACAGCTTAGAAATGTGGAGTAATAGTTAAGGTGGCCCCAGAATATGAGAACCCTAGGTTGAAATTTTTGTTTGTTTGTTTTTTCAGTGCCAAGAGTTAAATCTGGCATCCTTCCTGCTTGGCAAACACTCCGCTACTAACCTGCATGCCTGGCTCTTTTGAAATTTTATTTGGTGATAGGATGTCACCAAATTGTAATCCTTCAAACAGTAATTGCGGCTATAGGTATGTGTCACCATGCCTAACTAGAAATGGGATTTTGAAACAGTTTCACCTCTGTTTCAAGGGAGGAAAGGATCACTTTCTTTCCCTGCAACTGTGTATCAAGCAACACAAACTAAAGGGAGTGATAAAATGAATGTAGAACAGAAAGGGATTTAGGAGGGCTGGTCCTCTGTGTTTTGCTATGAACTGGTTCAGGACCTTAGGACGTACTTTATCCTCTGTATTTCAGTTATCTGTACAATAAGTACTCCAACTATAAAAAAAAGTGTTTCTGCTGCCTGGAACACCTGGTTTCCTATAAGATGTTACCAGGAAGAAAGCAGCCTAGTACACTCCTAGGGGCCTGCAGAGTCAGACCTTTCCTTGGCCTTCCTCTGAAAGGCCTCAGTCCTGAGCTTGTGTTCTTGACTATTATTCTGCTACTTCTAACACTCAGCGGACTGTCTCTGACTTGTACATATTCCTCAAACCAAAATTATATTTCATCTTTAGGCTTCAAATTTGAGTCTCCTTTACAAATGCTCTTTGAATATTTTTGTAAACATATTGTTTCATTAATATACTTTTCTTGCTTTACTCTGAATACATACCTACACTCTTTACTAATTCCTTGGAATAATTATCCAGTTTTAGAGTTGGTCATGGTAGTCATGACATGCCCTTTGTTACACCCACCACTCTCAGTAACTTAATACCAGTGCTTCCCAAGCTTTGCCCTCACCAGCAGTGCTCTAGGTGTGTGGCTGACCTCACTGAGGCCTTTCCTGCTGACCTGCCAACCTTACGCCTTCACTCTCTGGACTAGACCTTGGGACCTCTCAGATGGAGCACTGAGAGTAAGTGTGTGTCTGCAGGTAAATATGTCAGAGGCTCTAAATGTACATACAAATGATGATGGATTTTGCTAGAATGGAGAGGATAGTGCCAGTTTTTGCTTATTGATTTTTCCTTTCACCAGTCATGCAAAGTATCAGAAACTCATCACTAGGAACTGTGTATTTCCTTTCGTCTACTTTTTCCAAAAAGTTTTATATTTAAGACTGATACATTTTTAGTTATCTTTTTATGTGAACTGTGAAGTTTAGATTGAAGTCTCCCTTTTCCCATAATTAACCCCCATAGTATCTTTCGAACATACCCTTCTTTTAAATTTTTCTCGCACTTTTCTTCAAAGTTAGTCATATGCATTTTATGTGAGTTTTTTCTAAGGCCTCTGTTCTATTAATTTGTTTTAATACCTCTTACAGTACTATGCCTTCTTGATTACTATATTACATATACATTGAATATTCCTAATCTGTAACTTGAAATGCTCCAAAACCCAAAACTTTTTGTGTGCCAACATGACATCACAAATGAAAAATTGCACATAATTGGAATATTTCTTTTATATGCAAAATTATTGGAAATACTGTATAAAATTACCCTCAGGAATGTGTATAAAATATACACAATACATAAATAAATTTAGTATTTAGACCGGTCTCATTCCTAACGTATCTCTTTTTTATTTTCTTTTAAGAGGAAAAAAAGACAAAAAGCAAAAGAGACAAATGACAAAAAGTAAAATACAATAATAGGTTTACAAAACAACATGAAAAGAATTGGACAGTGGTTGTAATATTACATATCGTTACCTTCAAAAGGGTTGTTTAGATTAACAGATCTAGATATATAAAATTGATCTAATCATGAATATTAACTTCTTTTTCAATAACTAATACATTTAGTGGTATAGTCATTTTAGCTACCTTATGTATACATATGTACAAACTTATGTCTTTCCTTTTCCCTTCCTTATTTCCTCATTTCCCCTATCCCAAGCGGCTAGGCAGAGTGCACCCTGGGGTGTGGCACCACCGGGACCTTGTGTCTGGCTGCCCCTAAGATAGCTCATTACATGAATATAAATATTCCTGAATCTGAAAAAAAATGCAAACTCTAAAATACTTTTAATGCCCCTCTTTTAAATGACAGCTAAGCTGTAATGTTTTGAAATTGAATAGACTGTTTTATACATTATTCTTTTTTAAAATTGTCTTAATTCTTCTTATTCCTTTGCTTACATGACAATCTTGGAATATATTAATATATGAATGAATATATATATACATACATGTATATGGGATCTTCATGGGTTACTGAAAGAAATTGGTTTAAATTGCTACATCAGTTTGGAAAAAAGTGACATGCTTATTTTGTTGGCATTTTTTGGATTCATGATCATGATATGTATATAGATTGTGTGTGCACACACCTTGTATAGGCATTAACTTATTATAAATACATAAAACTTGTCATAACCTTCTAGTGTCTTTTACCAATTCAGGCAGGGTTTGGAAACTTTGCCTGTCTTTATGTTGCTTCTTTCCATTTATAGTTTTCTTCAATACTTTCTTTACATGTACTGAGTGTTACATCAGTTGTGTTCCTTTTCATATTCTGGTGTCATGTCAATATTGTTATTTTGCTTCTGACATTAAGAGTTAGGAAATTCAGTTGCCAACCAGTGAGAATGCATATATACTACATTTATCCATATTACTTTTTGTTCTTCCTAATATTCCAAGGTTTTTTCTGTTATCATTTTCATTATGATTAAAGAACATTCTTTAGTTATTGTAGTCAGGTATGTGTGAAGGAACGTGAAAACCCCAAGAAGCCATATTATTCCTTGAATCTTGTCTTAGTTACTTTCTCATTGCTGTGACAAAATACTCAACACCCACAAGTTAAAGGAAGATTAGATTTATCTTGGCTCACAGTTGTAGAGGTTTCAGTGTATAGTCGACTGGCTCAAAGGTAGGGCTCAATGGCAGGAGGTCATCAACAAGGAGACATGGCTCATGGCATGGAGGCTGGAAGCAGAATGGGATCAAGGAGGAGCAGGGAGATACACCCTCCTGGCCACGCTGCCAGTGACCCACCTCCTCAGACCAGGCTTTTCCCAAATCATATTTAGCTACAAGTTCATCAGTGAACGAATGCACTAACAAGTAACACACTCCTATGGTCACATCACTTCCACAAAGTCCCACCTGTGAGCACCTGAAGTTTTAGCAGGACATCTAGACATAAACCACAGTTAGTCTTACCATCCATCCCTTACTTTCTTTTTTCCCACTACTTAGAGCCTTACGAGAAACCCACTAGCAATGAACATCCTTCATGGTCATATTATGGTCTTAAAATAATATTCTCTAATAATATTCTCTCTAGTCTTACCATCCATCCCTTGCTTTCTTTTTTCCCACTACTTAGAGCCTTACGAGAAACCCACTAGCCATGAACATCCTTCATGGTCATATTATGGTCTTAAAATAATATTCTCTACCAAAAGACAACAGATTTTTGTAGAAAAATACTTCAGTGTAGGCCTGCATGTTAAATGCACAAAATGAATTTGAAAAATCATCTTATACCTAGCAAAGAGACTATCATAGCCAATTCAGGGCCACATCAAAATGTCCCCAACTTGAAGGGTTTTCTGCCAGCCAGAGATGAGGTGTTTTGTGTTTTAAATGAAAAAAAAAAAAAAAAACTGCTTTGCTTAGAATCACACTAAACGTGTTTAAATTCATGAATTTATAATGCTATTTATCCCTTTTTACTGATCATCTGTAGCAGATGCTGTGGACCAACTCAATGTTTTGCAAACTGGTAAATGAGAGAAATAACACTTATTCATTTTATTCAAAAAAATATACCTCAGATAATGAGCAGTTTGTGAGGGTTAAATTCGAAATATTTTACTTGGTAGAAATATATTAAGTAATATTAAATAAAAAGTGGTAAAAGGTCATGATTATTCTTACAAAAAAGTTTATGTAAAATGGATAATTAGCCCCCTTTTGCTCTGGCTGCTTTTGCTTGCTGCTGCCTTGAAGTGTTGCCCCCGTTCCATGCCACCCTGCCTTGGAGCCAGCTGATTATGGGCTGAAACCTTCAAAAACTCATGCCTTGCAGCTTGCAGCCACCATGAACGGCAGCCCCATCACCCCATGCTGACTTGGAGCCAACTAAGTGTGAACTGAAACTGCTGAGAAACTACAGACCCAGGGTCCGGGCGGTGGCACTCTGGGGTACTCTGCCTAGCTCCCTGGGACCAGGAGGCCTTGGCCCCCACCCAGTTAAGGCAGAGGCTCCACCCGCACACCCCAGGAGGGCGCCCTCCCTTGCTGTGTGCAGGACCCAGCTCGACCTGGTCCCACAATTCAGCGTGATCCAAGAATCAGCGCGACCCTCAGGGGAACACCCGGCCAGCCTCACAGGACACAGAGGTACACAGCCCAGCCTAGATCAGCCCAGGACCCCAGAGCTGCTCACCGGGGACTGACCAACATAGTTGCAGGGACTTGGAGAGCTTGCACTCCCCGCACCAGAGTGCAGAGTGCGCACGAGCTCCATACTTCAGTGGAGCCACATGTGCGTGCACCATCCCAGAGCTCACAGACCCCCACCCAGCCGGGTTTCTCCCAGCACTGTAGGCCTGGGACTTGCCCAGGTTTGCCCTGGCAAAGGTGTCACTCTGAACTTGCAGACAGACCCAGGGTCCAGGCAGCGTCACTCTGGGGTACTCTGCCTAGCTCCCTGGGACCAGGAGGCCTTGGCCCCCCACCCAGTTAAGGCCGAGGCTCCACCCACATGCCCCGGGAGGCCGCCCTCCCTTGCTGCGCGCAGGACCCAGCTCTACCAGGTCCCACGATTCAGCGCAATCCAAGAATCAGCGTGACCCTCAGGGGAACGCCCGGCCAGCCTTGCAAGACACAGGGCCACATAGGCTCTAGAAGAAAATGACAAAATGAAAGACCAAGAGGCAATCTATGTCCCCCAGCCCACAAAGAACAAACCCAAGAGACACTGAATTGGAAGACAGTGGGAGTCACACAAATGGACTTTCTGAAATGATAGAAAATGCAATAAAGAAACAGCTTGATGAAGCTATAGAGAAATTCAAATCAGAAATATTCTCTCAGCTAAAAAATGAAATGAGAATCATTATTAAAGAAATGTGTGTATCTAAAGAAGAGCAAGATAAAAAAATAGAAAAACTTAAGAAAATGATCAAAACTTTGAATGAACAATATAAGACACAAACAGAATGCATGAAACAGATGCAAAGGGAAATGCAGAAAGTGAAAAACTCCATGGAAAGTTTGAAAAACCGCTTAAACGAACCTGAAGATAGAATCTCAGATCTTGAAGACAGCATGGGAGATCATGGCCACGAAAGAAAAGATCTCCTAAAAATAGTAAGGAACCAAGAAACAACAATTCAACAGCTGCAAGACGATGCCAAGAGAAATAACATAAGATTAATAGGCATAAATGAAAAAGCAGGGGTCAATACGAATGACCTGCAAAGAATATTCACAGAAATAATAGCAGAAAACTTTCCAAACATGGGAAGAGAATCTGAAATACCGGTAACTGAGGCATACAGAACCCCAATTAACCACAACCAAAATAAATCCTCACACAGACATATAATAATAAGGGTATCAGAAATACAGCACAGGAACAAAATACTAAAAGCTGTCAGAGAAAAGCAACAGATCACATACGAAGGAAAGCCTGTCAGAATCATGGCAGACTTCTCAACCCAAATCTTTAAGTTAAGAAGAGCTTGGAGTGAAGTATTTCAAATCCTGAAAGAAAATAAGTTTCAACCCAGATTGATGTACCCTGAAAAACTATCCTTAAAAATTGATGGAGAAATAAGATACTTTCATGACAAAGAAGAACTGAAGAAATTTATGGCCACCAAACCAACACTACAGAGAGTACTGAAAGACACTCTAGAAAGAGACAAAGATAGCCACAATCTTAAGAACAGCAACAAAAGAAAACCACTAAGCAGGGCAAGTAATTAAACAGGAAATGCAGAAAACCAACAACAGAAAGATATCATGACAGGGATGAGCTGGTACGTATCAGTTATATCAATCAATGTAAATGGTCTCAACTCACCAATAAAAAGAAACAGACTGGCAGAGTGGGTTAAGAAACTAAATTCAACAATATGCTGTGTACAAGAAACACATTTCACTCAAAGGAAGTTCACAGACTAAAAATCAAAGGCTGGAAAACAATACTCCATGCAACAGGAACCCAGAAAAAAGCAGGGGTAGCTATTATGTTTGCAGACGATGTAAACTTCAAACTGAAAATGATCAAAAGAGATAAAGAAGGTCACTACATACTTGTTAGGGGAAAACTTCAAGAGGAAGAGATTACAATCATAAATATATATGCATCGAATATGGGAGCACCCAACTATGTAAGACACTTCTTAATAGACATGAAAAACCAAATAAACAATAATACAGTTATAACAGGGGACCTTAACACCCCATTGTCACAGAGAGATAGATCAACCAAACAAAAAATCAGCAAAGAAATAGCAGAACTGAATCAAGCTTGTGAACAAATGAACCTAGTAGATGTATACCGAGTATTCTACCCATCAACATCAGAATAGACATTCTTCTCAGCTGCACATGGGTCATTCTCTAAAATAGATCATATACTGGTCCACAAAGCAAGCTTAAGTAAATACAAACAAACTGAAATAATTCCATGCACATTATCTGACCACAGCGCAGTAAAATTGGACATGAATGACAAAAAAACCTACAATAACCACATAAACACATCGAAATTAAATAACACCCTCCTAAATAACCAATGGGTCACAGAAGAAGTTAAAGAAGAAATTAAACAATATCTACAATTGAATGAAAATGCAAATACAAATTACCGGAACCTGTGGGATACAATGAAAGCAGTCCTCAGAGGGAAAATTATAGCACTAAACTCTCATATCAGAAAAACGGAAAGAACACACATAAACAACCTAATGCTGCACCTCAAACTCCTAGAAAAAGAAGAGCAAGTCAAGTCCAAGCCCAAAGAAGGGAGGAAATTATTAAGATTAGAGCAGAAATTAATTCAATTGAAACTAAGAAAACAATACAAAGAATTAATGAATCGAGTCGGTTATTTGAAAGAGTAAATAAAATTGATAAACCCCTAGCCAACCTTATCAAAAAGAGGAAAGAAAAAACTCAGATTCATGCAATAAGAAATGAAAAGGGTGAAATCACTACAAACCCTGTGGAAATACAGAAGATCATCAACACCTACTTCGAAAACCTTTACTCACATAGATTCGATAACACAGAAGAAATGGACAGATTCCTAGAAACCTATAAATTACCAAAGCTGAATCAAGAAGACATAAAGCTACTGAGTAACCCAATTTCAGCTAATGAAATTGAAAATGTAATTAAGACCCTACCAACAAAGAAAAGCCCGGGCCCTGATGGATTCACTGATGAATTCTATAAGAAGTTCAAGGAAGACTTAATGCCAACACTCCTCAAACTCTTCAATGAAATTGAAAGGGTAACAAGTCTCCCTAACTCATTCCTGGAAACAAATATTGCCCTAATACCAAAACCAGAGAAAGACCCAACCAAAAAAGAAAATTACAGGCCAATCTCCCTAATGAACATAGACGCAAAAATCCTCAATAAAATTCTGGCAAATAGAATACAGCAAGTTATCAGAAAGATTATACACCACGATCAAGTGGGATTCATCCCAGGAATGCAGGGATGGTTCAATATATGGAAATCAATACATGTAATACACCATATCAACAGGGCCAAGGACAAGAACCACATGATCATCTCAATAGATGCAGAAAAAGCTTTTGACAAAATCCAACACCCATTCATGATCAAAACCCTACAGAAAATTGGAATAGATGGTCTCTACCTCAACCTGATAAAAGCCATATATCATAAACCAACAGCCTACAACTTACTAAATGGAGAAAAATTGAAAACTTTCAACCTAAAATCAGGAACAAGACAAGGATGTCCATTATCACCACTCCTATTCAATATAGTTCTGGAAATATTAGCCAGAGCAATTAGACAAGAGAAAGAAATAAAGGGAATAAGGATAGGAAAGGAAGAAGTGAAATTATCATTATTTGCAGACGATATGATACTCTACATAGAAGACCCCCAAAAA
>RJWM01024552.1:0-30574 GCA_004363535.1 Dasyprocta punctata | reverse complement strand
GAAGGAAGGAAGGAAGGAAGGAAAAAAAGAAAGAAAGGAAAGAAAGAAAGAAAGAAAGAAAGAAAGAAAGAAAGAAAGAAGCGTTGTGGGTTCGAGGCCGGCTTGGGCTACAACGCGAGCCCAAGGCCGGCCTGAGCTACATAGTGCGACCCTGCCTCAAAAAACCAGGGCTGGGAGTTTGGCTCAGTGCCTTAAGTGCCTGCCCTGGCAGGCGCGAGGTTGTGAGTTCAATCCCCGGTGCCGCAAAAAAAAAAAAAAAGAAAGAAATTCAAGGGTAGTCTACAGACATCTCTATTATCCTGAGGCTGGTTTCTTAAACTGATTTTTCTATTGTGATTGATAAGATTATACATTCTCTCAATAATTGATTGCATGGTGTAATGGATTAAAAACTGGTGGTCAACTTAACACCAGCTGAATTACATCAGCATGGTGCTGAGTGTAGATGGTCCACCTGAAGAAAGTTGCCAGCATAAACAGAGATGTGGAGAAGAGTGAGGTGTTGTGGGTTCTCCTAGGTGTTGCTGTTTTGAGTCATTGGTTCTGCTGGAAGAGCTTGTCATGCTGGCTTCCCCAGCATGGACTCGGCCATTATCATCAGAGGAGGTCGGAACCTCATTGCTGAGAGTGGCTGTGGTTCTCTTTGGGGGAGCTCTGCTCCTCAAATTGAGTATCACTTCCTGGATCAAGAGGGAAAGATGTGTGCTGGAGAAGCTTGTCACGCTGGGCTTCCTGACCTGTACTTAACTGTTCTCATCATCAGAGGAGCTCAGGATCTCACTGCCACTGAGGATGGCTGTGGTACTTTTCAGGGGAGCTCTGGTCCTTATTTTGAGTGTGACTTCTTGGCTCCAATGTAGAACCCTCAATCTACTGGCACAGTTCCTTCACCCCACTGGCATAGACTTTCTAGCTTCCACCACTGAATTTTGGCTTTCCCAGCACAGATCTATAAAACAGACTGGCATGAGCCTTCATTGTAGGCTCTTAGATTACCAGTTGGATTTGTGGGAGGCATTGTCATGGGCTCTGGGCCTTTAGTTGGACTTATGCAGGACATTGCTGTGGGATCCAGGACCTTGGCTAAATATTCTGGGTCTTTAGTGTTGTGGACAGATTTTCCTGCACTTTCTTGTGTTTAACTCTGGGTGACCACCATAAAACAGTATTATAAATTCTGTGTTCTCTATGCAGTTGTTCTCCCTATAACCGCTGACTACGACAGATGGCTTGTGGTAATTGATTTTCAAATATTAAGCCAATCTTGCATACTCAATAAATCCCACTTGCTTATGACTGTTATTCTTGTATACATTGATGAATTTGATTTGCTTACGCTTTGAGAACTTTTGCTTATCTGTTCATGATAAAAGTTAGTATTCCCTTGCTTTACTTACTTTGTGTCATGTTTAGGAAGTGTTGACATAAAGTGAATTAGGAAATTCTGTCTGTCTGTCTGTCTCTTTCTCTCTCTCTCTCTCTTCTATCTTTCCCATAATTTCTCCCTGAAGTGTTTTGAAAAGTTATTGAAACAATTTCTTTCATAGAGTGCCCTTTGGTATTCAAATAGATGATTTCTCTTCTTGTGAGAATTGGTAAATTATGGTATTCAAGCAAATAGGTTCTTTTATACAGATGTAAAAGTTTGGGGGCATAAAGTGGCTCACAATATTATTCATTACCTTTTTAGTGTCAATGAGATTATGAGTGACAGCTTGTCTTAGGTGTCTGATATCAGTAATTTCTCTCCCTGTCCATTTTATTAATCTTTTATTAATATGTATCTCTTTTGTTAATTAAATGATTTTGCTTTTTTAAATATTAAAGATTTCTCTTCTAATGTCTATTTTTAGCATGTTATAGACTTAATTTACTCTACTTTTTGTGAGGATGTGTGTCCTAAATGTATACTGCTCTGTTGCACATCAGAAAATTCAAAAGTTGTATTTTCATTTTCTTTTAATTTGAAATATTTTAAAAATTCTTTGAGACTACTTTTTTGACACCTGTGTGAAACAAAATGCTATTTGAGCTCCAAGTATTTGAGAATTTCAGGTTTCTTTCTGTTATTGATTTCTACCTTAGTTTCTTTGGGGGTCTGAGAAAATACCTTGTATGACTTTATCTGTTAAATTTGTAAAAGTGAGTTTTCTGGCTAGAATATAGGATACATTGATGAATGTTCCATGTGAGAATGAGTAGAAAGTCTATTCTATATTTGATAAATGTTAGTTAGATATAATTTTCTGATAGTGGTTTCAGTTCAACCCTGACCTTATTCTTTTGCTGCCTGCATGAATCATCAATTACCAATTTGAGAATGTTGAAGTCTATCATTATAACACTAGATTCTTCTAGCCCTCCTCATAGTTCTTAGGTTTTTGCCTTTTGTTTTGTCACAGCATTACATGCATAACTATTCAGGATCATGTCTTCTTGGAGTATTAACCATCTTTCTCATTATGTAATGTTCTTTTCTCTCCCTGATTCATGTCCTTGCTCTGAAGTCTGCATGAAATTTAAATAAATACTCTTTCAGATCAGTGTTAATGACATACTTTGTATCACTTTTTAAAAAAAATTAGCTGCCTCTATATGTTAAATAGCTTTCACTTCTTTAGGTAATGCTTTTCTGTCCTTGAATACAGTGTCCGATTTTTCTCATGACACCTGCTAGCAAAGTGGTTGGTTCTATTTAACTTTTTAGATAGATAATTGCAATACCTGTCCCATACCCATGCATTGTGTGGTTTTGAACTCTAAAGCCCTGTTATTCCTCCTGCAAACATGTATTTGAAACAATACATAATATATTAGATATAATTACTTGATGAATTTGCCTTAGTATGTGTGAATTTGGTTTATCAGTTTCTTTATTTAATTTGGAATTAGTCTGTTTTATGTTTACTGTAGCTGTATTTGTCAGAGGCTAAAATTTCCTCTGGTGTCCTAGATTTATCTTCACTGTTGTCTTTGGATTACTCTACAGGTTTCTTCAATAGGGATTTCTCCAGTAAGGATCTCTTACAGCCATAATCTCTGTTACCATAATGAAACCCTATTTATGTTGTGATAAGGAACAGGGAACAGTGTTCATAGCTCCGATGGTAGACCCTAGTTTTTTAGTGAACCTGTGCCTCCAGACTGTGAACTTGCCATGTCTTTAAGCCCCTGATGCCATAAAATAAACAAGAAGGCCAATGGAGGCTAATGTTTCTTTTCCCTCACATGGAAAGCTAAAGGAGTCAAAAGTTGGCTCTTTCCTCATTTGTCAGGTAGATTAGGCTCTGATAAAAGTCAGAATAAATTAGACTTCATAAATTAGGCTTTTTATTTTTAATGCAGGTCTAGAATAATGAGAAAAGAAACTTCAGAGAGTGGTTAATTTTCTCTTGCTTTTCAGGTGTGTGATTTGCTGTGTGATTTCTGGTTTTCTAATGGATCTAAGAAGTGTTGTGTATTTTTCAGCTTGTTTAACTTCTGTCTTGTTGTGTAGACAAAAGTAACAATTTCAAACTCCTTTCTTGTAATAATAGGAACTGAAAATCTATTTTTCAGTACAATTAAGATTTTCTTTCTTTTACGAAGAATAGCTCTTTATTCGATACTATGATTTCCTGAGAAATTGCATTTCCTGCTTATCTTTTTAATTCATTAAAGAGGATCTCAGAACTTTACTTTGTACATTTGTCATGTGAAACGATTCTCTCCAGAGAAGTAAATCTACAAAATATACATGTATGTGTGCTATTGTATATTTTAAAATTTGTATACTGTAAATTGTTGATTTAAAGAATGAATCAATTTAGAAACTTGTGGGTTGTGTACTTTGGACCAGCTTGGATACTTATGTTCTACTTTTAGGGCATGACACATGTAATCATAAGAAGGAGCAATTAAAACTGATGTAAATGTTGGAATATTGACCAGCTTCTGAAAAACTGTCAGTCTCAAAGTTTTTTAACTGCTCAAATAGGCACATATTATCCTATATTTTAACAGAGTTGAAATCACATTTTCATTGTTTAGGGTTGGACAGTTAATTATATATTCCTAAAAATAATAGAAAATAAATATAATGTGTAAATTTTCTCCCAAAGGTTAACATATTCAGTGAGTCTCATGCTATTTTCCACATATGACTTAACAAAAGATGTTTGAAAATTTGAAAATATTATAATTACAAAATGATTTAAGTGCTATAATATTGGTTTTACAGAAAATATGTCATAGCTTGGAAATATTGTGCATTTTATGTATGCAAGTTTGCCTTCTTTATGTTGGAAATATTTTAAAAATGTAAATATATTACATGAATATTTTAAACATAAAAAATTTGAAAAAAATATGCTTTTTGGTACTAGGAAAACTTAATCAGATCAATTGTTTCTTTGAATTTTTGACTAGGCCTTGCAATTTACTTGGCTGTCTTTGGTCATGTAGTGACCTTCCTCAGAAGGAAGTCTTTCAATGAGTTTCAGTAATTAACTAAAAGAGAAAAACCCTAACCAGGTATTATGTATGGTAAAACTAAAGGGCTTCACTATCCAGTAAGGTCATTGTTGTTACTGGAAACACATTTACTCCAGAACTGACACATAGCACTGACTCTTAGATAAAATATGTGGACAGTTTTCTTTCATCTGAACAATGCACTTATGAAAAGAGAATTTGTCAGTGTTTCACAAGCAGAGATCTGTTCAACCTAGCCTCCTCAACCTATTCACACCTTTCCAGGTTGCTTCTCTCTCCTCTTCCAACTGCCCCGCACAAGACAGACCTCATTCCCTTATTTTCTTGTGGGGAACTTGGCCCATGAGTGAATGGTTAAAGTGCAGGACAAAAGCACACAGGCTCCATGAGGCATGATTGTTTAAAACATGAGACAGAAGCACACAAAAAATTAAACTGTGGGGTAACAGCACACAGACTCTTGAGGAGTGAATCGTTAAACAACAAGTCTAGATTAGGGAAGTATGTTGTATTTGACCATTGTCCTCTCCCTCTCTCCAAGAAAAACTGCCTAGCTTTGAGACAGCTCTTGATCTACACTGCTTTCCTCTTGTTTTTTTCTCTTCCATTGAAGTTCTAAATAAAAATCAGAGAGTTCTTGTCTTTGGTGCTTTTTTTCTCCTGGGAGATTCCTGAAATCTGAGCACTCTTGGGTGAAAAGAGCTCCTCTGGGCCTCTTGGTGACTTAACTAAGTCTCATCTCTGGGATGCCGTGCATCCTCTCTGCCTCTCGTGGTCCCACACTGGGCCGCATCCTGTCTTTTTGATTCTTGAGCTGCTGGAAGGGAGCCCTTGGATCATTGGTCACATTCTCATAAGTGCCTTCCCTTCCAGATCGCATGGAGTGGGTTTTGTTTTTCCTTGAAGAGCTAGCGAAAGCATTATCTGATTAATACCTGATAACTACCATTTCCTGGGGGCTGTGAACGCCTTGTACTCCCAGCCCACAAACGTCTGTAAAACGACTTTGTCACCCCTGCCCCTATCTCATCCTCCAGACTTGTAGGCAAATCAGTTTTTAGTTTTAATGATGCAGAAGGGAGCAGACTGTGTGAGTAACAGATGCAGTACTAGGTAAGATATTTTAGGGAAATCAATTTATATTTTTCAAACTGTGATAAAAATTTGGTGCCTTCCTTTCAAACCTATGATATAATTCCACCATAGTGTCAGTTTACAGCATGAATAGATGAGAAGAAATGAGTCTAAAATCTGTGTTTGAGAGATTTCCATATCCACGTCCATGCACAGGAGCTTCTAGGGGATGTTAGGATAAAGACTTCCATGTTAATATTCATCAGAGAATGGATAATTGGGATGGGTGCTAACCCTAAAACAAGAAAGAAAAAAGCATGAGATTGGCAAATGCATTTTTAGAATGGTAAAAAGAAATGTTTATTTTATTTATTAACTGATCATAAAATTTGTCAAAATCAATCACTAGATGTTTTTTAAACATCTCATCAAAATTATTTCGATTTTACTATGTCACCCACAATATACAGATATCTCTCCATTAGTTTTCTTGGTCAACCTAGGAAAGTACTATCTCATACTCTCTTATTCCAAATTTGTAATGGAGATAGATGCTCTTTATGCTTTGGATAGCACAAGGACAACTTCAGATATTGCTCAAAACATATTTTAGGCTGCACAGTTTTAAAGTTAGCAATTTGAATTTTATATTCATAATCTTGTAATTATTTACTTGCTATCCCTTACACATAGCACAGTGTGTTTGATTCAGAAATGGAATTAATATCACTTATAAGATAGTTTTTCCTTTTCATGGAATTTATTATATTATGTACCTAACTATTCTTTAATAACACAAAATATGAATTAGTAAAAATCAATTATTTAAAGCAGTTACTGACTAGATAGAATTATTGTTTCTTTGATCTCTTATGCTTTTTCATGTTAGTAATATTTTCTGTATTTTTCTCTATATTAATAAAAACATTTGTAATGATAATATGTATTATCCTACTCATCAGCACAGCCACATTTGCACTGTATGTGTCCTTTCATGAATTACCATATTTTTTTCAAATATGAATTGAAATTCCTACAAGTAGACGTGGTATAAATTTCTTGTTAGGTTTAATTAGTGTATCTGTCTTTTCTCATTTTCTATGATCTGTAGTGAAATCTGTATCCTCAAAAATCGCAACTAAGTGTTTTAGTGGCCTCCATGGCAACCTTTCTGAAACTGCATGTAACGTTTGGGTTTTGAACAGTTATATAGAGTGAAAAGCAAGGGAGAGTCATGAAACTGTTAAACACATTAAAATGCCTTGTTCAATGAAGAATTCCAAACAAACAAGATGAGGATTGGTGGGTTGGATCATCAGAATACAGAAGATTCATTTAGTCTGATAGAAAATTGAACAGGTTTGAAAAGGATAATTTAAACATGATTTTTGGAAATGTCTAAATATGCTGCATTGGTGATGTCCACAGTGTGCACACAAAAGATTGTTGTAGAATACAAAGGCATGCATGCAGTACACATGCAGCAGGTTTTTGGCTGATCTGAAACATTCCATAGAATGAAAAGTGCAGCAGCCCAAGTGTGGGAGTCCAAGCTGACTCTGGTTCTGCTCATCTTGTTGTGGTGTTGGAGAGAACACTGGAGGGAATCTGAGAAGAGTTCCAAAAACTTTCTGTTGCATCCCTAACTCAAACTGGGAAATTTCTTCCTATGCCTGAGACAACTTTTAGCAACCATGTTACATAGCTCCTCAGAAAATAAACTGAATCAATGTATTTACTAAAGTTACTTACATATTAATAGTAATATATCGAATGTTTTTGTTCAGGCCATCTAATTCTTTCATGTCCTCTGAAGTCAACTGGAATTCAAAAACCTATTACAGAAGTACAAAATTTCTATTACATTTACATCACATGCTTATCAATGTGAAAATCTCAAATTCATCAGGTTAATAGTTCAAAACATGTCCTTAAAATATCTAAAGAATTTCCCAAAACTATTAAAATCATCAGCAACAAACTCAAGTGAACAATGAATACCAGGTGAAAAATAAAAAGTAATCTGTTCTTACATATAAAATATAAAAACCACAGAACAGTTCCAAGAAAAAATATTCAAGTAGAGATAAATAAAATCAAGCTACCATGATTCAAAGAGGATAGTGTCTTGTTCCTAACCATTCAGAATAATCTAGAGTCAGATTTTGAAACATAATAATTTCAGTAATTTTTAGGGTACAGTGGGATTGCCATGTCTCATCAATGAGCTGTTCTTTTCAATGTAAGTCAGGAACTGTACAAATATCAATGATTCCATGTTCAAACAATCCAGGAGTTGACTCCAAGGAGACCCTATTGTTTCAGTGTGTGACACTTTAAACACGAGAATGGTTTTTATTAATTATTAACATTTTAAAATAAATGGATCATTAAATCTAGAGTAACAATTTGTGAAAGAGACAGAATTTAAAATGTCAACAATGGATCTAAGACAGATGACAATTCTTTGGAATTTTTGGTAAATTAAAAAATTTCAAAACAAAAGGAATATCATCAAAAGATGATTAATACTATAGATTTTCTTGAATAAATCCAACTTTTCTTTTAGATTTCTGTTTCTAGAAATGTCTTACTGGAAAAATGTGTCCTTTACCTCTTCTTATAAAAGAACATCTAAATAATTGGAAATTTACATCACAATCATGGATTTCAAACCTTAATATTATCAAAAAGTTCTCTCCAAATATATCAACTGTTTCAATGGAATTAAAACAAACACTGAAGGAAAATTTGGTAGGTTTATAAAGAGCTTCTCCATTTTGTTTAATGGAGCAATTCAACAGGAATTGCCAAAATATTTCTAAATCAGGGAGCAAGTAATGAAGTTTTATTACTTTGAATTTTTAATGTAATTAAAATTAGAGAAAAGTAAATGTATCAGTTGGTGAGAAAGAGAAACGTCTGAAATGTACCCAGTGCTGCTGGGATGTTTACATAATCATTTAACATCACATATTGTTACAGGCAACTGAGTTGCACACAATTATTATAAGCAGTGAGACAACACTAGGTCCTCTAAGGAGCCAGTGCAGAAGCCCAGATACCTTGCAACTGTAGGGGAGACAGACATCTCCTGCTGTGGGCCAGGCCTCAAGACAAAGAACAAACAAATGCGCCCGTATCTTAAGGATTGATAATCTAAATAGTTCTCTATCACCCTGAGGAAGTCAGGAGTCACCATCCCCACTTCTTACAGAAAAGTCACTGTTTTGTATTTATGTCTGTTTGATATGTGATTCAATTCCTCATTTGTCCCCGATCTAATCAATTTTACCTGAGCAATGCAATCTTATTGGCTAGCCATAGTTATGTTCCACCTTAAGCCCACCTCATGAGTTCCCCTTTTCCCCACTTTGAACCCATCTCACCTCATGATTTTACTCTATAAAAGTCCCTAGAAAAGACAGTTCTTGGCAGCCCACTCAGGACACCTTCTGTCCCTCAGACAGAAGCTTTCCTTCTCTCAATAAATATATTCTGCTCTTAACCTCCGTTGTTCCTAAAATTCATTCTTTGGTTTTAAAGAACACAAATTTGAACCAGACGTATAGTAGGTTGGGAGTTTCATTCCCTTGTATCAATATGAATATGTGATCCTGATTTCACGTATCACTTAAAGATCAACTTTGAAAGAAAGGTAAGTATTAAAGGAAAGACAGTAAGGCTTGCAAGACAAAACAGTAAAATATGGTTGTTTAGCAGGTCGTGGTGGAACACACCTTTAATCCAGCACTCAGGAGGCTGAGGTGGGAAGATCCTTGTGAGTTTGAGACTAGCCTGGGCTACAAAGTGAGTTCAAGGCTGGCCTGAACTGCATAGTGAGACCCTGTCTCAAAAAATAGGGCCGGGATTTAGCTCAGTGGTGTAAGCTCCTGCTTGGTAGGTGTGAGGCTGTGAGTTTGAGCCCCATTACCAAATAATAATAATAATAATAATAATAATAATAATAGGGTTGCTTTCCTACATGTAGTGAAAAACATGATGATTGTTGATCACAAGAGAAAGGCAAGGGGCATGTGATAATAATAAGAGAAGAAACTAATTCATGAAAACACACCATTAGTCTACATAGGGAAAGATTATTTCAATAAATATTTTGAATCTGAAAAGCAGTTAATATCCAGACTGCATAAATGTCATTGATTGATTATATAAATGGCCTTGCTCTGTACTTCTCATCTCTCAGTCTCCACACATTCACACTTTCTTTCCACTAAAAGATGGTGTCACTGAGAGTGGTGGTGCCGGCCTGTAACCCTAGCACTTGGAGCCGAGGCAGGAGGATCATCTCAAATATGAGGCCAGCGTGGGCTACATGGTGAGCTCAACATGAGCCTGTAATACATCACACAACCCTGTCTTAAAAATAACTAAAAGGTAGTTTCTCTTTTCCCTACTCCTTCATCCTGACAATAATTTTCACTGGCCACTAGAACTTGACAGAATCAGTGATATACAATTTTTGAACATAGATATGAACTTTCCAAATACACTCTCTTTCCCTTTCTAAAATAGCAATTGAAGAGGAGAAATCTAAGTAGTTGACCAGTGGATAAAATCTATGTGGGGGAGATCTGAGGCTCCTCATACCACAGCCCAACCAGCTCTTGGAGCAGAGGAGACTGAGTGTCATGCAAATGCTCTTCAGAAATAGGGAATCCAATTTCTATCTCATAAAAATAACAAATGAAGGAGTAACTTTCTCAGGTCCATGCAATACATTACCAATGGAATGCTAAACTCAAATTTGACAAATCATCTAAATTCAATTTTATTCAGACATGCAAGCATCAACACTGTTATAGATTAGGAGAAAACAGGAGTGCACATGAGAAACACATATATAGCAAATACCAGGAAAAATGATTTGACACAAAGACATGTGGAAGCTTGCAAGGAAGCAAATCAAAAAGTTGCTGTAGAGGAGCCCTTATGCCCGTGATCCCAGTCACCTGCATGTTCTCCTTAATCCGCTTCTCATTGAAACTCTTGGCCAGCACCACAACCCCACGTTGCAGCTGGTATCTCAGGGCAATTAGGGCTGGAGTTCGCTTGTACTTTTTTGCCATGGCACAAAGAACAGGGTCCTCCAAGAGAACTGGGGAGCTCTGGTCAACCCTGAAAAGAAAGGCAGACATGCTTAAACCTTGATCCTATGTATTTGGTTCAGTCTTCCAAAACAGAAGTTGCCAGCCGTAGACCAAGGCTTTTCACGTGAGCCAGGATCTCCTCAGAAAGGCAAAATTTGTCCCCTCCCTGAGCCAGTGGACAGGGTACTTCAGGAGACGTAGTACAGTAAGACTAACAGCAGTGCATCAGCAATTTCAATGTGGTTCTTATTGCTTTATTACCATGGTTTCTCTCGATGGGACCCCAGGGCACTATAGGCAACCAGAACAATGTCTTTTGACTTGCAGAAATTAAGCAGCTTGCTCTGATTGAGATAAGGATGACATTCCACCTGTAGATGAACAGATAGAACAACATCAGACTGTATTCCATGGCAATATTGGTAGGAAAAAGACATAGGAAAATAAAATAATTGACTAAAATGGAAACCTATATCACGTGAAATTTGAATCGAAAATATCAATCTGAAGTCATGATCCTTTTTGAAAATAAATTTAATTCTACTGGTTCTGTTTGGAAAGAATTCTGTATCGTAAACAACCATTAGTATAATCAATAAACAGAAAAAATAAAAATTTGTTCTTACATAGTGATGGACATATGTAATAAAGAAAGAAAACCAAAATATTTTTCCTGCTGATGGTCATTATTTAATAAATCCTCTCATATCACTGATAATTAAAAAAGGTGATATAATTTTCCTCATTTATAGGAGTAACTATAATTCATATTTACTTTTTAATTAAATTACATTTTGAAGCAAAATATGTAGGAAAATAAACAGTAGTTTAAAATGTACATAATTATTTATAATCCCCAACAAATAATTTATTCAGGAAAACATCACTATAAGATAGTAAAATCTGATGCAAAAATCGGCCATGAAATATTAACCCATAGATAATTGTTACACAGCAAGTTAGTAGTAACCGCAATGGAGGAACATGTATTTTTAAAAAGATCTCTGACTTTAACTAGGTTAACCATCTGTTCCAAAGTGGGAGTACTAATTGTGGGAAAACCTGTTGTAGTGAGTGCAATTTTAGGGTTAAAGTGTGTAAAAGAAAAATCAGATTCAACTTCTAATTTCCAGAAACTTGGAGTAGAGAAATAACCATCAAACATTAGAGGATAGTAATATGATAACACTACTGACCAAACTTGCCTGGGTAAGAGAGAAAAAAGACTGATGATCACTCTAGGTTAAAAGAGTTTGAAAGTATTACCATATGTTGGGGGTTGAGCTACTAACATATCCTAGATAAAAATGAAATTTGTGGTCTAGAAATTAAGTGATAGAAGAGTAAAATTATTAACTTCTTTAAATGTAGTAATGGAAATGTAAGCATTTGAGAGGATATAGAGTAAAACCTCGGGTAATGAATGTTTCTATTTGTTAACTTTTCAGTTAGTAAAACAAAAATTTTCAGGCAAATTTTGCTTTCATTAGCAAACTCCACATTGGTTAAAAAACATGACCATGGTCATCTTTCCTAAAATTGTTAAACAAGTTAAGATTGTAAATTGAAATACAACTGTAAATATTTTTGGGAGACTTTTTTTGTCATGTCTCTAGAGTTGGAAGGTTTTATCTACAATTTACTTTGGATAAGTTCAGCCAAAGTTAAATATACACTTGTATGCATACCAACATACATTTATCTGCATTTCACAAGCTAACAAAATGTCAACACCTTTGCATATAGGTAGGTAAACATGGATCTTTTGTATAATTTTTCAAATCATTCTATAGGTTTGAACATGAGCATCATAAGAATGGGGAGACAAATTAGTAAAAGCTCATTAAGTTTTTAATATTTATATCTGAAATTAAGGCACTATGTCATTATATATGCTGTTCATAAAATTTTAGTGTATTTTCCTATCATTATCCTTTACTTCATGACTAAAAGTTATTTTAAAAAAGTGTAAGCACACAATAGATATGATTAAGATATAGAGTTGATGGTAGAAATAGAGAAACTGACTAAGATGAAGTTGGGAAAAAGGCAGCTCTGGTAAAAGTTCCAAAATGTTGATCTCATCCACTATTAGTAAACGGATGACTTCTTTCCTCCAACCTGAAGGGCTTTCATATTTTCCAGTTAATTTTCCCTGAAGCTGTGTCTCTGGTCAAGACCGATGAAAGTAGAGATGCTGGGATGAAGGAATTAAGCATCAGAACTCACACAAATCTCCACTATAAATCTTATTCTCATTTCAACCTTATTTACTGTTCATGCCATGGTTTTTGGCCTATTTTCTGATACACACTTCCCTGCACAGAACTTTAACCCATTCAATCTGCAGTCATCCATCATAGTTCATAGGGAAGTGCACCTTCCTCTGAACTCTAAATACCTACTTCAGGTTACCTCAATAACTTTTACATTGATAGATTCTTTACACAACTCAGTCCTATGGTCTTCAGTGCTTTTTCGTTAAAACTTTACAAATCAGAGATCCAATTAAGAATTTGCTATATCTTCCACTGTACAAAATTGAGATGAACAGGAGAGAAAAACTTATGGAAAACTGGCAGTAGCACAGGAAAAAGGGAAGGGAGCACAAAGGAACAGGAAGCTAAGAGTGCTCACCTGGTTGCAGACAGGCTTGTACTTGAGGCCTGGCTTGTTCAAGATCATCTCCAGCAGCCTGCGGTTAAAGTTGGACACTCCAATGGACTTGGCCAGTCCTGCATCCTTACACTTCTCCATGGCCTTAGAAAAAAGATTGTCAAAAAAAAATTTGTGCATATGGTTACATATTGCTGTGTGATGTGCATTCAAATAATACTGCTAAAAGGAAACACTATCAAGAAATGAAAATAAAGATGATTGGAATTGATTCCAAGATAATACTGGAGGAAGGAACAAAAGGAAAACAAAAGGAAACAAAAGGAACAAACAAAAGGAAAAATTCTGTGTAAGAGTATCAGAGATACTATGTATGGAGGAAAAGAGATGACTTTCTTTGCTTTTCCCAAATCAACTCTGTCTTATGTTGCTGTACTACATTTCTGCCCACCATGTGAGCAGAACCCCCTTTGTAAATGTCAAGAATTTATTGATCCAGTAGTGTATACACCCTTTTAGAGATAGAGTTGTGATTTGTTCTTGGTCTCTGCTCCCCTCTCCCCATCTCTCACTTATCCTCCCCCTCCCTCTCTTCCTACCCTTTTCAATTATTCTCCTTTGTGCTGTCTATTCCAAAGTACTCACCTCCCAAGTGGCACACAAATCCACTGTATCAGTTATTAGTTTTCCATGTTCATCTTGTGGAAGAGTGTCCTCCCCTGGCTGGAACAGAAGTAGTCATCAAACCTATTTCATGAAATTCTTATCTCCATTCATGTCTATAATCCCCAATAAATATAGGTTTGGGACACTAATTTTCCATGAAGTAAATGGAGCAGTAATTCAGAGTTATATTTCTAAAATATTTTGGTTGTAGTGTTTTTAAGGGTGTTTTCAGTGAAATGCTTAATTTTTCCCTTATGCCATTTAAATGTTAGTTTATAATGTGGTCTCAGGTCATTATGTGATATCCTTGTTGACTAACTGTTGCTTTTCATATCTCTGTACTTATCCCTGGAAAAATGATTCTTTTTAGATGGGAAAGTCCTAACTCAGGCTAAAGAATCAAAGTATATATCTATTCTTGAGTATGTGAATAATCAAAGTCAGGCATGTGATTCAAAAATGATCCATCATGGTCTTTCTTTCTTTTTTTCTCTCTTCTTTTTCATTTTTGCTTTTAGTTATAAGAGAAGTATGATCTACTGTGAAAGAAAACGTGTAAATAGGAAGGTGGATAGCACACTGGAATGTATATGACTCCTCAAAGAAAATTTGAGACATTTATTGGAAAATGGATTCACCTTGAGATCTAAAATACAAATAAAGTGCAAAATATAAGCTAGACAGCAAGAAATAGGAGTGAATCTTTAGCATATATAAGGAGGAAAGGGGGAAAGGAAAATGGAAGTTTCCAAAAGTTAGGGGTTGCAAAATGTCTCACATGCATACTAAGTTTCTACCAAGAATTTGATCATCAGGAACTACAAACATATATAAAAATATGTATGTATGACAGGTTCCAAGAGATGGGGGGATGGAGAAGAGAAGGAAGGGAAAGAACTTAAAAAAGAAGTAAGAAATATCATGTCCGTGTAACAAACACTCATGATGAATATAATCATTATGTACTACGAGTATGTACCAATATAAAATACAAAAATAAATTTCTCCAAAGTCAAAGAAGGTAATTTCTGACAAAAAATAAGTAAATAAGCCAACAAAACCAAAACCAACCACCACCAGCCATGGATTCTGGAATTGCATAGAACATCGTAGTGTTAAGGAAATTCATTTGTGTCCCTTTTAGGAAAGGCAGTTGAGGTCAGCACATATCCCAAAATGCAACCAGAAAGAATGACCTTTAATCTTTTTAAGGATGGTGTACATGGACTCTTTTCAGCGGCATACGGTGGACTCTTTTTCACTAAGGCATAGAACTAAGTATTCTGACGAGAAAATGTAGTTCTAACTACATGTAAAACTTCAAATTAAACACTTCCTTAAGTTTCTTGTGTCCTGTACTTTATTATATTTTGATATTTCCTATACCAGCATGCCAAGGGCCAAGGAAAGTGTAAACATGGGAGATAAGTTTCAAAATTTTCATTTTATCTATAGGCAAAAAATACACTGAGATTATCACAGTTCCTATGATTGATCATTGCAAAATAGGATTCAGCATTTACTTTGTTAACCATTAATATTTTAAAATACTAAAACACACAGATTTCCAAGTGTAGTCAGTGTTCTGGGTACTAGGATAAGCTCTAGATATATATTACTTCATTTAATCTCTTTTCTACCGTATAATCTACGTGGTGATTACTTTTTGAAAATAAAAAATAAAGTCACAGAATTTAAGAAACCTACACCATAAAACACAGCTAACAACTGACTAAAAGAGTTTAGAGCCACTAAAAGAGTTTAGAGCCACTCAGCATGGCCTGTTAGTGTGGCACCCTTAGCTGCTGTGCCACTCCTCGCTTACTGAGTTACAGTTCTGTGTATGGTTCCTTGTCTAAGTTTGTCCATTAATTAGAAAGTAAACTATGAAAAAAATAGAAAGAGTCCACAGATTGAATTGAGGACTAAGTTCTATCCAGACTCTTTTCAAGATTAATTGTGATGCTGAAACATACCTAGAGGTTCTCAAGTATCAATCTTAATGAGTCTTTTATAGCAAAGGTCTATTTGTCTATAGTGCAGAAGGGACTTGACAGAAAACAAGGAACCCTATAATAATACATGCAGATGTTTCTGAAGATTATTTCACACTCATCAATGTAGCTATGGCTTGAGCTCCTCATTTGCATAATCCAATAAATTATTCTGTATAAACTGTACATACAAAAGTTTGTATGAATTTATAAAAACCTAATTCATTTGGCCATGAAAATAAAGGTCATGCTGACAGATGAAGTTAAATAGAACTGGTGATGCAAGTTGCCTACCTTCATGGACACTGGGAAATGAATAAGATAGAGGTCCACATAGTCCAGCTGAAGTTTTTTCAGTGACCTTTCCAAGCCAGACTGGACCAGCTCTGGGCGATGAAATGTGCACCAAAGCTAGAGAGGTTAAAGAATGAAAACTTTTATAGATAAACACATTAACTAAAATTCTTGATTTTATTTCCCTGAAATTCACACATTTTTCTACTCACCAGAAACTGATGAACACAGAGGAAAAATATTAACTTCTATCCTAAATGTCTCTACATTTCATCTATTCATGTAAACTCAGTTAGATGTTTGGTTAGTATTAGCAAATATAAGAATAATGCAAAAAATCTCTCAAGAGATACAAATCTCATTAGGTAATAGCAGTGATTATTCTGAGTTTGTTTTCCACAGGAGATGATAAAATAGTTTAGAAGACTATTTCTCTCATCTATTCAAATAAATTGGAAAGAATTAATACAAAATACTTTGAACTTTTAATGTGTGACAGATCAAATAAAAGACAATTTAATAATATTTTATTAAAAATCAAAGGAGCAATCTGATACTGTTCTCTTCTGATATTCACCACTATGAACTGATAAAGGTAAAAGTTCATATTCAGACTATTAACCAAGTGTAAGACTTCCCCAATCTGATAAACTATAATTTGATCAAGGTCTATTTGAATAAACAGCTCATGCTGAATCACACTGCTTTGAGTTGAAGCTCAGAAACTAAAGAAACTTCATATTAGAGTTACAAATGTGAAAATAGCAAGTCATCATCTTTCTCTGTTTTCAGTACTGGATGATATATATATATATATATATATATATATATATATATATATACATAAATGTATGTGAGTAGACATGAACCATTACAGATTAAGTTAGGCATATATTACTTCAACACATCACATTTCATTATGTTGCACACTTGCACACCATATGCACATTACCTTTGAAGTATAAAATATGTCTTCTCTCTTTACTGTGCCATCTGCAATCTTGCTCCGAATAGCCATTCCCACCTCCTCCTCATTTTGGTACAAATAAGCTGAATCAATATGGCGGAACCCAGCATCTATAGCTAATTTAGTGGCCACTGTAGCCATACTCTTGGGCACCTAGAGGGGAACTCAAAGGTAGTGTTTAGAGATTCACATGATGTAAAAGTTTAGAATAAGCAGAGATTTCATGAAAACAACTTTTTCTCGTGTTTTGAATTAGTTGCGCACTTGTGATGACCACACGCCAGCTTGACTGGGTCTTCTATCTTCATAACAAGCATAGTGAAGTCTAAGTATCCCTTTGGTCCCAAACAGTTAGTTACTATAGGAGGTCTCCAGAAATATCCTCCCATTCAATGATTTACTGGAAAGACACACGGGACTGAGCACATATTTATAGCAATGGTTAATATTCATGCAGAGAAGTAACAAAATTAGTATCAGAAAATGAGCATACAATGAGGTATAGAAAATAAAGTTCTTTTCAGGAAGTTAAAAAACAACATGCCAAATTCCTCCAACAATGAACATACAGGAAATTTGGGAATTTTGTTTACAAGAAAAGTTCTTTGGAGACACGTTTTCCATCCCTTTCACTGAGATTATATTTACAGAGACTCTTCTGCTTCCTCACTCTAATATTTCTGTCTTCCAAATGATAGCAGGATACGCATATGCTACTATTTGTCCAAGCAGTTCAAGGATGGACATTGTCCTTGTCTGTTAGAATAGTGAGATATCAAAGTTACTTCAGGTCATCAAGGGGCCACTTTCAAAGTCAGCACTTCAATGAATAGCAAAGTGCTATGCTAAATTTTCCAAGCAACCATTCCACATGCATAACATAAGTAAATTCCTCCAGTAAAGATCTGTACTGAAAAGGTATAGTAGATTCATGCACAAGGAATTACCTACATTATGTATGGCATTGAGTTATGTAAGTCTCAAGTCTTAAAACTAAGGCCATTGTTTCAGGGAAGACATAATTAGAGAAAAAATTTAAATTACAGGATTTTATGACATATTCCAGGTGCCCTCTTATGCCAGTGTTACAAATTAGGATAATGATTTAAAGGCAATTATTTTTCCTAATGAAATTAAAATAAATAAGATAAATGAGTGTTCTGGTCCTCTTTGGACACCCTCTTTCATCTGATTTTCTTAGCATAAGGATACTCACAGTTTTATCATGGCCAACTAATATAATTATTAGCCATCAGGCAGTTATCATGACTAGTAAGTTTTACGTTTTCTACTTAACTACAAAACCAACTGAAATATAAAGAAAATCCATCGGCCTGTGTAATTGGGAGGCCAATGCCCTATCCATTAGGCAAACAGACCAGTATAATTGGTAGGTAACAGCATACAAGCAATATCTAGCCAACTTCCCTGTTCTGTTTAGGAAAGAGCTCTAGCCTGAGAAACATTTAATCCCCCCTCCATAAACACCCAGCTCAGCTCCCATCTATGTCTACTTCCTTTTGAGTCTCCAATTCCAACCTCACTGTTGTTACCTCCGCTGGAGCATAGGTGCCAAATCCCAGTACAGGAATGTAGTGACCATCATTCAGTTTCACACACTGCTGTTTGGTATTCATTGTTGTGACAGCTCCAATTAAACAGATTCTGTTTCTTCTTCGACATCCACAGGGCATTATCTAGGAATGACTCATAGTTCCACCCACATGGTTAATCAGTAGCCAATGGCATGTAGGAGGATTGAGCAGTGAAACACTATCCCACATATGAGGCAATTGGAAATAGTTCAGAAGTTTTATGTAATAGAGAATTGTTAAGTAACTTACTGTATGTTAACACAAAAATTATTAGTTTTTAATAAATTTTTTCTTTAGAATTTTTCATACACTATTTTAAATTATTACAATTGATTGAATACTTATTAACTGATTTGTCTAAAATATTACAAATACACAATTTCTTATCATTTTCAGTATTTACTATCACATTGAAATTCCTTCTCAAGCAAATATTACCTGAAATAGTGAATTATCTTAATCTATTTCTTGTCTCTTTTGCCTTGCCTCATATATTCTATGACAGCTTGAAGAAAGGGAAATCGTAAACATATCTAGCTATCTGCTCCTTGTTTCTATGTGAAGGTGGGCCAAGTGCCCTGATCACTTTCAGCAAATCAGCTTTTGCTCTCTTGTTTATTTCAGATACATAAAGGACCTTACATTTCTCTGCTGAGACTTTCAGAAAAAAATATAGGGCAGATTAAATTTTTCTATTTTTGCATTTAAAAAGTGTGGATATTTGATGTGAACTTGGAATTCAAGTTGAATGAAGAAGTGAAAATATTAGATTAATGCATGAAGAATTGTTATGCTATTAAACATATTTTAAGGAGTTTATATTAATCCTTAAATAAATCTCAAAGCTTATTTACTCTTTCAGTTTTTTATACTAGGGAAACAATATGAGATTTACATATGCAAGTCTGATTTATTTTACTTACGAGTATAGTGTCAAGTTGTATCCGTATTCCTCTAAAAGCCTTGAGTTTATCCTTATTTATAGCTGAGTAGTATTTCTGATATATAAATAGTAAGAGTCACCACATGAAATATGTATCTTTACATGGTATACCTTGATTCTTTTTTCCTCATTTCCCTCCCCTCCCTTCAATTCCTTTTGCTCTCCTTATTTAAAAAGCTTCGTTTCCAGTTTTTCTTTCTATTCTGTTTTTCCTTTTTCCTTCCTTTCTTTTCCCCTAGTATTTTCCTCCCCTCCCTTCAATTCCTTTGCCCTTCTTAATTAAGTTTTGTTTCCAGTTTTTCCTTCTATTCTTTGATTTTTCTTTACCCTTCTTTTATTTCCCCCTAACACCCACCTAGTTCTCCTTCTCATTTGAACATTTTCTTCCTATTTCACAGTATCTGCTATGAATATTGGTTCTTGTTTACACTTTTGATTTCTCACACCAGAGAAACCAGGTGATATTGGGACATGTGTGTCCAATTTATTTTACTTATGAGTATGATCCCAAGGTGCATACATCTACTTAGAAATGTTTCAAGTATATCCTTTATAGCTGAGCACTACTCCCTTGTATAAGAGAAAAAAAGCCTCACATCTTCATTATCTACTCAGCAGCTGATGGACATTTGTGGTATTTCCAAGATTTAGCTATTATGAACTGCACGTTGTAACCTTGAGGGTACATATATACTTGCGGTATGATGCTTTTGACTCTTTTGGGAAGACAACAAAACAGAAACTAGCTGGGTCAAATGAAACCTTCAGTTCTAGCTTTTTAAGAAAATTTCATACTAATTTTGACAGTATTTGCAGCAATCCACACCTCCAACAGCAGTGGAGAAAAAATTCTTTTTCCATCGAATCCCATCAGCACTTATTATTTGTTAATTTCTTGACATAAGTCATTTTTGTCTGGAATGAAATAGAATCTCAGAATTGTGACATTGAACTTTTTTCATATATTTATTTGGACGTCTATTTCTTCATCTGAAAAATGTGTATTCATCTCAGATGCCCATTTTTAGTTTGGGTCTTTAATTTAGTGTGTCTGATACTTTGTGTTCTTTATGTATTCTGGATATTAGTTTTTACCTGAGAAAAAGCTGGAAAAATATTTTCCCCACTCATTGTGTTGTCTCTTAACCCTGATGGTAGTTTCTTTTTGCTGTTCAAAAGTTTTTAATAAGGTGAGATCTCCCTTGCTGATTCTTTATGATATTTCCCATGCAGTTGGAGTTCTGTTCATAAACTTTTTGCCTATACCTATATCTTCAAAAGTTCTACCTCTTCTATCTTCCAGTGATTTAGTGTTCTATTTTAATATTTAATTGACTGATCCATTGTCATTTTAGTTTAGTGCCCAGTGAAAGAAATGGGTCTAGTTTAATCTTTGGCACACAGAAAGGCCGGTTTTCCAGCACTATTTATTTATTTATTTATTTATTTATTTATTTATTTATTTTAGAGCAGAAATATTTATTGAAGGAAACAAAGCTTCTGTCTGAGAGAGAGACAGAAGGGGTCCTGACTGTGTTGCCAAAGACACTGTCTTTTCTAGTGACTTTTATAGAGTAAAACCACGATAGGGAATACTGGGAACTGGCAAGTCAGAGAGGCATGAGGTGGGACATAACTGAGTGGTCAACCAATAAGATTAATTGTTTAGGTAAAATTGACCAATCAGGGACAAATGGGGAAGCAAGTCACATAGCAAGGGAGCATTCTTACAGATCAATGACTCTTTCTTTTGGGAGTTGGGATGGTAATTCCTGGCTTCTCAAGGTGATCCATACCTAATTCCTAATGCTTATACTTAGGATGTGGTTGCATTTGTTTTGCCTTCTGTCTTGAGATCTGGCCAACAGCAAGAGCTATGTGTCTTCTCCAAGTCCCAAGATATTTGATCATCTGTGCCAGCTTCCTTGAAGGCCTAGCCCTGTCTGACTGCCTATAATATTTCCAACTCAGCTGCCTGTAACATTCTCTGCTCTGAAGAAGTAACCCAAACTACTGTGAGGGGTAATGGGTGATGACTGACTTAGATCCTTCAGGCTGAAAGGGATCATAGTTGTTGAACAGCAGTCAGGGATACTCTACAGAGGTTCTAACTAATGGCCCTCAGTAGATACCAGGCATTTTCATCTTGGGCAGATACACAGCTTTCAGTCTGAAGGAAACAAAGCCAAAGAAATAATTAAGTATGCATGGGCCAAATAATGGAGTCAACAGGATTATTATGAGTACAGTTAACAAAGTTTTCCACCAAGAGGAATTAATAATGGTTTTCCATAAGGAGGAAAAGGATAAGGTCCAGAAAATTTTATAATCTGACATGTCATTGATTAGTCATTTAATATCCTGAACAATTAATTGAGATAATAGTAGAAGGATCAGGAATGTACACACATTTAGTTTTTAACAATTGCATAAGTACCTCCTTTAAGTGGTAAGGTGAATAGTAAAAGGGCTGATAGTAACATTATTTATCTGAGGACTTTGTTTTTTTTTCTTGAATTGAAATCTTAAGTCTTCTAGGAGTTCACAGAAGTATGTAGATGGTTGTTCACCTTCAGTTACAGTCTCCAGTTTCCAGGGTCCAGCACCATTTATTCAAAAGCCTATCTTTTTCCCAGGTAATGAATTTGGCCCCTTTATCAAAGGCAAGCTGCATGAATGTGTTTGCAGTTGTTTCTGCATCTTCTTGTCAGTTCCACTGATCCTTGAGTCTGTTTTTTGCCTGTATTATGTTGCTTTTATTACTCTAGTTTTGTAGCATAATTTAAGTCAAGAACTGTAATACTCCTGCCTTGTCTTTGTTTCCCAGAATTGCTTTTGATATTTTAGGTGTCTTCTAGTTCAAAATTAAGTTTAGGAATTTTTTCTATAATTCTGTGAGATATGCCATTGATATTTTGATTAGGATTGCACTAAATCTGTATAACAATTAGGAAGTATGACCATTTTCAATATATTGGTTCTTCCAGTCCAAGAGAAAAGGAAATTGTTCTATTTTCTCATATCTGCTTTGATCTCTATTTTCAGAGTACTATAATTTTCAATGCAAAGTTCTTGTACTTCTTTCATTAGTTTGCTGCTTAAATATTTCATCATTTTGGATACTACTTTGAAAGGTGTGGATTCTCTAATGTCTCTCTCAGTGAGTTTGTTACTTTTGTACAGGAATGCTATTTATTTTTGAATGTTGAATTTATATCCAGCTATGCTACTGAATTTGGTCATTAAATCTAGAAATGTTTTGGTGGAGTATTTGGGGGTCTTATATGTAAAGTATCATGTCATCTTCCAATAGTAATAGTTTAAATTCTTTTCTTGCCATTATTCCTTTTATTTTTTTCTCCTGTCTGATTGTTCTGGCTAATATTTCCAGAACTATTTTGAATTAAATTGGTGATTATTATCAAGGTGTACTGACACATGCCTGTAATCCCAGCACTTGGGAGTGTGAGGCACCAGGACTACGGAGAGTTCAAGGATTACCTGAGGTTCACAAGTGAGTTAAAGTCCAGTTTGTACTGCACAGTGATATCCTGCTTGAAAAAAAAAGACCCAAAACAATTGTGGTGATAGTGGAAAAGATCTTTAGAGTGAAAATTTTCAGTTTTTACCATTTAATGTGATATTGGCTCTTGCTTTGTGACAGATGAATTTCATCTGGTTGAGATAAAGGTCATCCATCTATTCCAAGTTTTTTAGATCTTTTTAAATGAATGGGTATTAGAGTTTGTCAAATGCTTTTTCTATGTCTATTGAGATGTTCATGGGATTTTTGTACTTGGCTATGTTAATATGGTGTATCATACGTATTGATTTGTGTATGTTGAGCCATTCCTGCATCCTTGGGATGAAACCTTCTTGGTCATGGTATATAACCTTCTTGATAATTTGCTGCATTCTCTTTTCCAGTATCTCTTTGCGGATTTTTGGGTCTATGTTTATTAGTGATATTGGTTTATAGTCCTCTTTTTTTGTAGGATCCTTCTCTAGTTTTGGTATCAGTGTAATGCTTGCTTCTAGGAGTGAGTTTGGGGTAGTGTTTCCTTTTCAATTTCATTGAAGATTTTGAGGAGCAATGACCTTATATCTTCTCTAAATTTCTTGTAGCATTCATCAGAGCACCCATTATGACCTGGACTTTTCTTCATTGGTAAATTTTTAATTACATCTTCAATCTAATATTGGCTTATTAAAATCTTTATAACTTTTTGATTCAATGTTGGTAATCTGTGTACATCTAGGAATCCATCTATTTCTTCTGTTTTCCATCTTAATAGAATGAAGATTCTTGAAGTGGGTATTAATGATCTTTTGAATTTCTGCAGAAATTGCTTTGATTTTATGCTTCATTCTTAATTGTAAATTTGAGTCTTTTCTTTTCCTTTTTTTTTTGGACAAGTTTGGCTAACTTATGTAATCATTCAAAGAACCAATTCTTCAGTTCATTGATTCTTTGTACTGTTTTCTTAGTCCTAATTGTATTAGTTTTTGCTCTAATATTTTCATTTCCTCCTTTGTATGAGCTTTAGACTGGGTTTGCTCTTCTCTTTGTAGAAACTTGCACTTCACATTAGATTATTTATTTGTGCTCATTCTGTTTTTCAGATATGGGAATTTACTGCTACAAATTTCCCTCACATGACTGCTTTCATTTGGTGACATAAGTTCTGGTACTTTTTAGTGGCAATATCACTTAATTATAGAAACTCTCTAAATTCTTTAATTTTATCTGTGATCTATTGATTGTTTAGGAAGCTGTTATTTAATTCCTATGTGAATGAAGATTTTTTGGTTTCTTTTGCCATTGCTTTCCAATTTAATTGTGCTATGGTGTGATAATGGGGTAATTTTAATTCCTTTGCATTTACTTAAGCATGTTCTATGAGCCACTGTGAGTTCTATTTTGGAGAACATCACATGTGTGACTGACAAGAATGTGCATTCTAATGCTGTGTGGTAGAATGTTCTGCAGAACTTTATAATTATGTTTTTGCAGTTTTGGTTCAATTCTGATATTTGTTTGTTAATTTTTTGTCTAGTTGATCTGTCTGTTTATGACAGTGGGCTATTGAGTTCTCCCATGACAATTGTATTAGTGTTTATTATATTTTTAAAGCCCATTCATATTTGTTGCACTTGCTGGTATTTTGTACATATATATTTATATTGCTACCTCTTTCTCTTGGATTGTTACCTTAACCAGCATGTGCTGACCTTCTTTGACTCTCTTGATCAGTCTTGGCTTGAAATCCACTTTGTCTGCAAACAGAATAGTTACTCCCCATTTTTGTCAGGTTCCTGCTGCAGGGAGTGCTGTTTTCCATCCTTTGACTTTCAGTCTGTGGATTTCTATTTATTTATTTATTTATTTATTTATTGTAAAAAGCAAAAAAGAAAAAAAGGATAGAAATGATACAGAATTTCAAGGAAAATAGTAAGAAATTAACACTGGCTAATATATTGCATATTGTTATCTTAGAAGTAGTTTTCAGGTTACAAGATCTATGTGTAAAAAATGATAAAACAATCAAACAATGACAGCACAAACTGTTCTTTTTGATGAACTAACAGAGATTAGTAGTATAGTGTGCAGGTATGCATGTATAACTGTATGTATGTGTATGTATGCAAGACAGATAACTATACTGCTAATCTCTGTCAGTTCATCAAAAAGAACAGTCTGTGGATTTCTTTGTGAGTGAAATATGTTTTTTATTTGTAGCATATTGTTGGATCTTGTTTTCTGATATTTTCTGTCAATCTATTTACTTTGGTGAATTAAGACCATTTACATTGATGCTTACAACTTATATGTATTTACTGTCCTTGTCATGTTATTTTTCTGTTGTTCATTCTCATTCTTTCCCCTCTGTTTAATTACTTGCCTTACCTGATGGAGTTAGTCTTTTTTTTTTTTTATTAATCTGTCTTTAGAATGCCCTTCCAGACATTCTGGAATGCTGGTTTGGTGGTCATAAATTTCTTCAAGTATTCTTTCTCATGGATGTATCTCCATCAATTTTGAAAGTTAGCTCTGCTCGGTATATTAATCTGTGTTAGAGGTTGTTTACTTTTAGTGCTTGAAATTCATTTCAAGCTTGCATTGACTTGATTGTGTTAAGAAGTTGACTTTGATACCTATGGGCTTTCATTTGTGGGTGATTTGCTTCTTTTCTCAAACAATTTTGAATATTCTATTCTCATGTTGAATTTCTGGAATCATGACTATGTTTTAGGGTTTTTGTATGGCTAATTGGATTTCTATATTCTTCATTTATCTCTGTATCAAATTCTTTATCCATGCTTGGGTAGTTTTCTGCCATTACTTCTGTGAAGAGGTTTTTTATGTTGTTTGCACTATCTCTTGCTTTTTCATTGACTGAAATCAATCTTATGTTATTCTTTATTGCATCATCTAGATGCTCTTATTGATTTTTCATTTCCATTGCTATTTTTCAGAAATCTTTCTTTTCATGATCACTAACCATATTCCTGTATCCTAAATATGATATTCTTACTTCTCACTGGGTCATTCAGCTGGGTCATTCTATACTTTTAATAGAATTTTAAAACTCCTTTGTATTTGTTTGAATCTGTCTCACGGATTCCATTTTTTTCGTATGTTGAGCATTCAAGTTTTCCATCATTTTTCTAAGTTCTTCTATGTTTTATCTTTATGCTTTCTGGATTCACTAACCATATCCTTTATTATAGTTCTCATTCCTGAAAGCATCTGAGAAATTATGCCTGATGTGATTTTTTTTATTTAGGTTGTTATTTCCACTGTTACCACTTCAGAGAGTCCATATGGGTGGATTTCCAATCATTCCACTTTATAGCTCTCTGGATTTGACTTTGGTTAGATGAAGGTCTGGGGTTTTGTCTTGCTTCAGTGCCTTCTCATATTCAATTTTTAAAAATTATTCTGTGCATTAATGCTTGGAAATTGTTTACTGTATGTATCTTTGCTGCTAGTGTTGAGAACACTTATGAAATGAGTATTACTCAGAGATATCTTCCAGGTGTAGTTGGATTTTGGCTTTTGAGTGTGTTGCAAGACCCTACCTCTTCAATTTATGGAGAACAGAAATTGCTACCTATTTGGTCCAGCCCCTGATTCCTTGGTAATACCCAATGGTGTTATTTGTGACCCTTAGGCAATCTCAATTTTGATCTATAAGACAAAACTGACTAGAACTGTTATGTCACTTTAGCTAAAGTAATAGGACCAGATAATAATAGCATCAAGAACAGAACAGAAAATAACTAACTGTTATAACTATCAATTTGTCCCTTTTAACCATAAGAACAGAATTTGTATTCTTACAACAAAACCTAAAACAAACCAGAAAATTGTGTACAGCAAATATTCCCTCAATATAGCAATTTTGCCATCAAAGGAGAAAATATTAAAGGGGCTAGTAGAAAAATTAGAGAAATAGAAGAAAAGAGGGGATTATAAGGCTGGAGAACGAAAGAGGATTACACAAATTTTGGGAACTGGTGAAAAAGAAAGGATGGAAAGAAAGAAGGAAGAAACCTGAAATTATTCTCATTCTTTTGACATCAAAAATGAGGTTTTCTCAAGCTAATTCCTTCAGGTGAGTCATATCCAATCAATGTTTTGAGCACACAGTCTTTTTCTGAAGTATTCCTTTCCTTGATCTAAAACATATTAAACATTGGCATACCCTATGATAATTTCTTAGAGAGTTCTGTCTTCATTCACTGCCTTGATTTAAGATATACTCATGATTTTAAACACCACCTATAGGCTAATAAATTTAAACTCAACATCCATAGCACGAGTTTTGTCCAAAGCTCTAGAGTGAAAAATCATCCATAACTCCATATCTCCAAGTGAGTGACTAATATACACATCAAATTTATGTCAGGGTATCTCATTGAAACTCTTATAATCTGTCTTTAAAAGTTATTTCCTTGAAAATGATTTTATTTAATGCATTATTCTACTAGGTGAGTATTAGGTATGGCACATCGTGTCTCACAGATACAAGATCAAAACATTAGTTTGTTTCTCTGGTTATCACTGCTAGTTTCCACAATAAGATATTGCCCTTGTCTGAATATTTTGATCCTTCCAGAGTACCAACTCGTATGTCCATGCATGTCACAACTCACAAGTGGAAAGTAATCTCATAATATTTCCTGTCTGGAAAGCTCAAGCATAAATGTGTACATATGAGGAAACAGATGGAAAGGGGTCCACATAGTTTCTTGTAAGAGTAAGAATGAATGAATGATAGGCCTACATGATGAGGAAAGATCATAACTTCTGAGTACTCATTTATCATTATTGGGCTAGGAGAAGATTTCCTAAGAGACTGGAGAGGATTTTTCCTGAATCATTGCTGACAGATTTTGTAACATGATTTGAAAACTTTAGACTTCACAAGACAAACAGATCAACAGCAATTGCTTAAGGGTACTGAAGGTCCAATTTGTATTATTTCATCATAAGTTGGAAGATCTCACAGGAAAACTATGTTTGTTGTCTCTCAAACACCATCCTGTTCTCCTAGCCAAGAAAAAATGTTGACCTAAAAGATAGGTGTGCATGCAAAAGAAACTCCAGTAGATTCAAATGACACAGCTGTTACAACGTAGAAAATTCCAGATTTTCTATCAAACGTGCTAAAAAAGATACTATTTAACATAGGCCAGAATTTACTACCATGAAAACTTTGTATATAACAGAAAAAATAAGGATAAAAGAAAATAATCTTCTTGGTTGGTGTTCAGTAAATAATTAAAATACCAACCACTATCTCAATGCAGTCCATGTCACTCTCAAACTTCCTGGGGTGAGGACCATAAAGGGTAGTGAGAAAGTGAAGAAATAAAGACAAGAGAGAGAAGACAGATCAGGTGGAGTCCTCTCTCCTGATGGGAGGAAAAGAACTGTTAGCCATCATAGTGCATTTATTTATACATTGGCAAGTTAGTGTCATGCAACACTCCATTGCCTAGCAATCTGCATACATGGTAACCTTAGGACTTGGTGTTCTCTGGAGCAACTTGTTCACATGACTTGCCTCAGCCCTTCTTTATTTCAGGACCTGCATTATTCCAACTGCACATTTGTGATTGATCTCCAGCTTCAGCTCCTCCTGACACTATTCCATGAAAAATTGTGAAAAAAGTGAATATGGTTAAAGTCTGTAAATGAATACAGAAAAACAGAAATAAATTTAACAAAATAGGCAGTAGCAGTGGCATCAAGGTTAGTAGATAACATTTGACTGATTACTATATATTAGACAGGACTCAATGACTCTTTCTAATGGATGTATGAAGTAGGTTCAATTATTAATATTTTCACAATTAAGGGATCTAAGAGAGTTTACTGGCTTGTCTGTGATCACTTGAAACAAAGAATTCTTCTTAAGTGTTCTTTTTGACTCCTAGAACAGCCATAGTTTCATAGAGAACTTCATACACCTTCAACTTCCATCCTGCTTCCTTTTTCTTTTAAAATCTGACAATAAAGTATGACAAAGTAGAGGACTTGTTGGTGAATGTGTGGGAGATTTCTTCTTATGCTATAGTTGTTCTTTATAGAAATTCTAATTTTCTCTCTTTTACAAAAGGTACCACATGGTTAAAGTTTTTCAAGCACTTCTAGGTACACATTTTTATTTCCATAGTCATGCTATATGAAAGCTAAATATGTATGCTATTTCGCACAATTGTTGATGCAAGGACTCTCTTCCCTCACAAATGATTGTCTGCACAAACTCTTAGATACTTTTGCAGAGAGTACAGAGAAGTATTTCATAGTCAGTAGAAATTGTGAAACATTTGGTTGCCTCAGTGAATACCTGGAATCAGGGTTGTGCAAGAATTCCTTTGTGATATGAATTTTAGAGATCACAATATGATAACAATGGAATTCGAATTATATATTGTTTGGTATTCCAAGGTTGAACTCCCTTTTGCATTGTTGTTGCATGCATTTGTCTTTTACACTGCGACTTTTTTACCTGGTCAAACTTCTGGTTATTCAAATCTTCTACATTTTTTTTCACTGAAAGTGATATTCTAAAAGTCATATGTGCTGCCTGAATGGATAAATTCAGAGCATACATGTCTGGAAACACAGATCAGCAGACTTCCAACATTTTTCATTATGACATACACAATATATCAGAGAAAGGTATTATAGGAAGAAATCCTGGTCTACTTTAGGAATTGTTACACAGTTTTTCTGATTTCAGCATCATTAATATAAAGAAAGAAAGTTAGCTCCCTGAACTACAGTCTCTAAAAGTAAGTGATGTAGATTTTGAGGAATAAGTCAGAAATTCTTTCATCATTTGGGCCATCAGTCTCAAGAAGAGACAGACTAAGAAATGCACTACTCTGCCCAGCAAATGTGAAGTCACGAGTTTGATTCCTGGTAGCACCCCTGTACCAAGTACTAGGGTACAGTTTGCTTAGCTGATTAAATTTGGACTTCTCCAAATCAGTGCCTTTATTCTAACTTTATTCAGTAACTAATGCTCAGACTCCTTTGAGACTGGTACAAATATTAGTATGAGTGAATTACAGCTTATATTAAGAGATGGTAAATTAAGACCTTCCTCATTTAATGACTTAATTCTGTTTCTGTAAGTAGGTCATTAAGTGAATTGATCACCAAATGGTGAATTGCACATAGTATGTATACTATATTACTGTATTTAGGACAAAGAAATAGTCAAAGCAAACTCCAGATGACTTTGTTTATATTTGCATAATTCTTATATTCACTACTTTAATGTATAACAACATAGAACCACAGCTCTGCACCGTGCAGTGCA
>RJWM01024551.1:0-30583 GCA_004363535.1 Dasyprocta punctata | reverse complement strand
AATCTCCCTCACAGAAGATATAGAAGCAAGTGCTTTTGTATCCTTCACCCACACTCCTGCGCAATGAGAAACCCCTGCACAGCTCTTGCCATTTATCCTACACCAGCTCCTCTCCTCCTCTCCTTTGTCCTGCTCCTCTACTTGTGCGCCTACTGGATAGGAATAATCAACACATTTCATGGTCCCAAGCAAGGGGCAGAGTGTAACTTCAAGGACATGTATTCATGAAAAGATACACAGGGAGAAAGGCAAGAAAACAGATGTGGTCCAAGGTTGTGAAATCCCCAGATTTAGAGAATAGGAAAAAATGTGTAAGCAGCTGCATCCCAACTGATCTATCTTTACCGCTCTCTCCTTTAAGGTCATCAAAGTCTGGAAAAATGAGAAATGGCCAGTCATATCTCATTCAAATGTGAAATGTTTACAGGAGCCATCCTAAAACACTGGATGCCACTGCTTTTGATGTTGATGGAGATAAGATACATGTTATGGAAGAAAATGTAGAAAATCCAAATTTAGGAAGAAAATATACATATGGACCAGCTCTTAGCTGGTTATGGTGGTGCATCCCTAAAATCCTAGCACTTTGGAAAACAGAAGCAGAAGAATCAGAATTTCAAGCCCAATGTGAAAAATTTAGAGTCTTAGAGAGATCCACACAAAAATATTTTTAAAGGGTCAATGTAAAGATCCTAGGTGCAATCCGCAGTACTACTAACAGGAACAAATAAACAAAAATCAAACAGCAAAAAATATGTTCAGAAACAAAAGAGCAAAACAAAACAAGCAAGAAAACAAGCAAAAAACAGCTTTAAGAACTAGATTTTATCGACTCAAGATGCATCGATTTATCAATAAAAGTATCAGCATACTCATTAGTGAAATAAATCAGACTTACTTGTGTAAACATCATATTGTCCCTCAGTTGTAAGAAACAGAAAAGGTAAATAAGGTTTAAAATGTACAATAGATATTGTGAAATGGGAAAATATTTTTGAAAAACAAAAAGGAACTAGGGTGGAGGAAAGTGGAAAGGAAAGAAGGGAAAAGAGAGAAAAAAGACAACTCAGTTATATTATTAGTGTCCCTTAGTTCATAGAAAAAAAGGTATGTACTTATATAAACTGGAGAATTTTATGACCATATTTTATACTCAGAGTAAGTGCTTTAAAGACAGTAATATGCAACGTAGTAACTATTGTTATTCTTCTATCATCTTTTTATGAAATTTTGTTTTACCTTTTTTCCATAGGACAAAAAAATAGATTTTATAGAAGCTTTTTAACTTATTCCTTATGCATCTTTTTGTATTTCCACATTTTGAATCTGTATGTTTTACAATTTTTTAAAAATAAACTTCTATGTCTAGTGCTTCTCTAGGAGTCTGTTTATATTGCATTTACTTTGAAGCAAGGAGTTTGTGACTCATCACTCAGGGTCGGGCACCCAGACTAAAACCAATATTTTGATTAGTATTTTGGGTGTGTTGTTTAAGAACTAAGCTTGGTGAGGTATGCACGAGCTGTGTGTTGTTCAGAGACACCAGCCTAAGGAGTAGGTAGAGCTGAAATCCAGTCTGAATTTCAATTGTCAAGGCCTGTGTCCTGGGAGTGTTAATTAGGTCAGGGCAAAAATGTCTTTTCAGAATTTTTCTCCAGCAGAGGACATAATGGGTAATTTGTCTGCCAAATGTGTGCCTTCTGATGATTTGTGTGGATGCATTTGTGTGTCAGGAGAAATTCTGGCCCTGTCTGATGTCAAAAATCTGATTTCAATCATTTACTCAAACACCAGTGACTTCTCATTAGCTCTCCCACTTCTGTTATTAAATCTCATATTCCACATGTTTGGATCCATCAGAACTCTGTCCCAGACACATCTGTTTTAGACCAAGCCTGAAGTTGACCATTATTAATAGAAGCAAATATGCTGAATTAAAATTTACTGTTATATTTACTGATCACACATTTGGTGTCTGGCATTTTGCAACTATACATGTCACACAGTCTTCACAGTAGTTCTAAAAGTCTTATAGTAGTTATTTTTTCCTTTTTACTCTATAGTGGGAGGAAAAATCAACATAAAGGTGAAATCTCTTTCTTAGTGATACTTAGATGACAAATTAGACTTTGATTTAGAATCTAGGCTATTCCAATTTGAGGCATATGCTTTAGAGGGAAGAGTGTCAAGTTGAAGTCAAACTTTTGAGGAACAGGATAGAGAAGGTTTTATCCTATTCAAGATACCAAAGGGAGATTTTCTTGGGTGAGGTCCTCAGGTTAAAAAAGACACGTGCACAATGCTTTAGCCATAGCAGCAAGCAGCATGGAGCAGAGCAGAGTGCAAGAAACCAGGATCGCAAGAGCCACCGGCATCTTTGTTTTATAATTCTTATGCAGGTTGTTATCACATATTTACATTCATACATAGTGCCATAACCAGTGCATGCGTGCTTACTGGCCTAAGTCTTGGTTACAATTGTGCATCCCACTGTATGTCTAGTCAAATGGGGTCACATCCTCAGGTATCCTTAGATGCCCCTGAGCTTTGTAGCCTATGAGGCTATTTGCAGAAGTTCCTTACCATAAAAAAACCAAAGGTATTAATGCCAAACTTATCTAAGAAAAACAGCACTAACATTCTACCATTACATTTGGGGAAAAAGATGCAAGGAATAAGACTGTATTAAATCCTTTCTAATGTTATGTCTCTTGTTCTAGTAGGTTTAGAGGCTAATGAGGCTAACTAGATATTTTTCTGTCTTCTTGAATGATACTATTCTTTGTTTCTTCTTTAATTTTTTACTTTTTTAAGAGCAGAGATACTATTCTAATAAAATATAGGCATGTTTTTTATGTAGTTTTATTTATTTTTACATGCTTAGTTATATACAGAGCTAACTGTACATGTGAATGCATTATATATCTTGTAAATACATTTAGTAATATTTCTTTTTAAAGTTTATTATGGTTATTTGGGGAAACACATTCTGAAAGAAATGCAGTAGTGCTAAAATCCATTTACTCATTCAGATTCAAAAACTAAATTGCATAGATTAAAAGCAATGATCAAAATCACAGCATTACTTGGCTAGCCAGGAGCAGACTGCATCCTGAAATTTCAGACTGCAGAAAGGTCCTTTAAATTTAAAGCTGACTTATAGATACTAAGGAAAAAGGCCACTTTAATACACACATGGTGTTTTTATTATGAGCTAAATTAGTACTTCATGTAACTTTAGGTAAACTTTCTATAATGTACTGTTCTTGAGAATGCAAATGATGCTGATTAAGAGTTAGAGGATGAGTCATTAAAAATCTGCCCAAAGGTTTTACTTTCCTTGTTATACTGATTCTCATCTGAACTTGTTAAAAGTTCTCTAAATGGTATAAGGAAGACATGGCACAATCCTCCAAAATAATTTTCCTTTCTTATTATGTTTTCTTTTACATAGCTTCATCCTCCAATACTACAGCCTCCCTCGATTTTACATTCTTGTGCTATAAATCTTACAAGAGCTCCTCTTTGGTGTCAACATAATGTAACTAAGAAGCTAAGGCTGCCACTAGATTTGAAATGTTGAACCAAAGAGAATGTTAGGACACTTCCCAGAGATGCTGACTGGCCAGAGTAGTTTGTAATTACTGGTTTTGCAGCATGAAAGAAGCAGAGAAATCTTTGTGAGAATTTCTGGAATATCACAATGTGACACTAATTAGAAAAGACACACACAACTGCTTGACATGGTTTCTTCAATTTTTAAAACAGGGATAATAACAGAATTAATATAATGCTAATTGACGAGCCATAAGGATTGTTAGTTCTGTTATTAGATGAAGCACTAACCATGAGCTACCCTCTATAAACAATTAAGATAGTCACTGTAATCATTTTTTGTAATTTACACGTCTTATTTTACAGTATATTTTAAAAATCTTTATTTATCACAACATGCAAATCTGGCTTATACCTCTAAATTATTTTAAAGAAAAATTTAGGATTCATGCAAATAGCATTTTAATATTGATCACATTAGTCATGTTATATTATTTCTAAATATTTTGAAATTAGAAATAACTTAAAAAACAAACTTCAGGAGCTGGAGCTACAATCGTTCAGTCATAGAGCATTTGCCTAGTATAAGTGAAGTTCTGAAGTATCCAGCATGGCAAAGAAGAAAGAAAGAAAGGAAGAAAGAAGGAAAGAAAGAAGGAAGGAAAGAAAGAAAGAGAAAGAAAGAAAGGAAAGAAAGAAAGAAAGAAAGAAAGAAAAAGAAAGAAAGAAAGAAAGAAAGAAAGAAAGAAAGAAAGAAAGAAAGAAAGAGAGAAAGGATTCAGTGAATTAATCACCATCAGCCAATGTGTCTAGGTTAAATTCCTAAAAATAGAATTTCTAGGTCAAAGAATAAAAACATAAATGTAAATTCATATAGATGTACCAAATAATACTTGTGGGAACTCTTTTTAGTAAGTGCATAGCTACCATATTCACAAACACTAGAAATTATTAAATTCATGGATAAAAAATATGCAATTATAAAATCCTGTAGTCATTATGTGTCTTTTTTAAAGTTCCATTTTATTCATGATAAGCAAAAAGTAATTATTTCAGAGACGTTTTTAAAATGAAAATGAAATAAGTATTTAAAACACTACAATTCTGTTACAATCTGAATATATTCTGTATTTATTACAGCACAAAATGCATACAATGAAATTCATGAAAATTAATGAAACTTTTTGTGAGTTTTTACAAAAGAATATAGTCATGTTACCACCACAAAAATCAAGATATAGAAAGTCTTGCCTAATGACCGTTTGTATTTATCCATGTATTTGTGTTTTCTGTAGTTTATTTCTTTTAATTGTTTAGTAAAATTCAGTTGTATGAATGCAACAAAGTTGATCACTTCCTAGATGAGGGTCAAAGGTTTGTTTAAAGTTTTGTATAATTACAAATGAAACATCCATAAAAATCCACATACAGATTTTTGCATGAACTTACACTATCATTTCACGTATACAAAAAATTTAGTCTGAGATTACTGGATCATATGATCAGTGTATGTTGCTGAACTATATGGGACTGTGACATTTTTTATTTCCTGCAGGAGTAAGTGAGAGTTTCAGTTCCTCTTCATTCTCCTTAAAATTTAGCACAGCAGAGGCATAATAACCTTTTTACTCCTTTCACAAAACAGTTGTACCATTTCACATTCTCATCACCCAGCATTGTGTAACAGCTTTTGCTGCTTCCTATTCTTCTCAGTGCTTACCATAACCAGTTTAATTTGCATTAAATTTTAACAATTCCAATAAGTATATACTGATATCTCTATGCCTCTAATGGTAAATTATATTCAGTAACTTTTTATGTGCTGCTTTGCCATCCATTTATCATGCTTGGCACACTTCAAAAAACTGTTGGTTTATCTTTTACTACTGAATTTTGAGAGCTCTCTATAAATTCTATACTATCAAAGTTGTATTAATATTATTGATTGCTGCATGTGTTTCCTATTTTTTTAAATTTTAAAATGAAAAAAGACTAAGAAGGATGATACAGAATTTGGCAGCCATGTGATTAAAACATACTCAGCCTAAATCCATTGCTTGCCTTTTGGTCCTCTTACAGTAGTTTTTGAAGAAATCTTTCACATTTTTTATAAAGCTCAAATTCCTAAACTATGCCTTGTGTAGACTATGCTTTTGATGTCATATATAAAAAATCTACAAATCTTTCCCTAAATCAAGATCCCATATATTTTGTATTGTTTTCAATGGAAGCTTTTGGGTTGTTTGTGTGTTTGTTTGCTTTGTTTTGTTTTAGATTTATATACACAGCCAAAGATCTTTTTTGAGTTAATTTTGTTTTGAGAGTAAAGTGGAGATAAGGGTCATTATTGTTTTAACATGAATATCAATTTTTTCCTGTACTATTTGTTAAAAAAACGTTAACCTAGAGTCATCTTGCTTGAATAGTTTCTGACAAGAAGTCTGCTGCATTTCTATATTTGTGTGTGCTCGTATCTCTTTTCAAATTTGGCTGTCTTCAAGATTCCTGGTTTGTTGGTGAAATCATATCAAATTGAAAAAGGTTCTGCACAGCAACACAAACAACCAATAGGATGAACAGACCACTTACCAAATAAGGAAAAATAAATTACTAGCCACTCATTGGACAGAGGACTAATATGTAGAATACATGAAGAACTAAAAATGAAAGGTGTGGGGGGGCTCCAAAGTAAAAGACTCAATCATAAAATGGACAACCGAAATGAAGACAGTTCTCAAAAGAACAGGTATAAATGCTCAATGAATACATAAAAAATGTTCATCATCTCTGGCCAGTATAGAAATGCAAATTGAAATAACACTAATTACCATCTTACTCTAGCAAGAATCAGTATCATGAAGAAATCAAACAATAACAAATGCAGGTGAGTCTGCAGGGGGAAAGGAAGGTTTCTACATTGTTGGTGGGAATGTAAGCTATTACAAGCTCTATAGAGCTAACAATATGGTGATGCCTCAAAAATTTAAAGCAACAAATTCCATTTAACCCAACTATTCCCCTTCTAGCCATCTTCCCAAATAAGTTCAAGAAAACATACTACAGTGACACATGCATATTCATGTTGATAGCAGCACAACTTTTAAGAGCTAAAGCTTGGAAGCAGCCTACATGACCATCAACAGATAAACGGATAAATAAAGTATTTATACAGAGTGAAATACTACTAATTTAAAGAAGGACAGCATTGAGCCATTTGTGGGAAAATGCATGCATTTTGAAACTACAATATTAAGTGATGTAAATCAGATACACAACCTGAAATACTGCATCATTGCCTTTACATGAGAAAACTAAATTATAAATAATAAGCAAAAGAAAAGATAATGGAAAATAGGGAAGAAAATTTTTCGCAAATGAGAAGGGGACTGAGACATGGAAAAGGAGTAGATAAAGAATGAATTGAGAAGTGTTATGTGCATGTACCAACTCACCAAGAGGGATGTATTGAAAACACATAAAAACAAAAAGCACAATCCAAATAAAAATGAATTTTTGCTTTGTCTTTGTGTATTAGAAATTTGAGTATAATATACCTCAGTGTTTATGCATGGTTAATTATGACTATTATATCATTATCATTATACTTAGCCTGCCTTGTGTTCTCAAAGATTCAATGTCTATGATGATTTTAATGTCTGTTTCTCTTTTTGAAACAGGTTTGAATTTAATATTTTTTTAATATTCCTTAAGTTTCATTTGATATGTTCTTTCATCTCAAATACAAATATTTTAACCTTTTCCATATTATCCCAGGTCTCTTGTATATTGCAATTTGTTTTTATTCTTGTTGCCCTCATGCTCTTTGTTCAGGTTTTTTTTTTATCAAATTTTGATTCACTGATTACTTCCTCTGATGTTTCAAATCTACTGATGATCTGTGCAAGCCATTCTGTTTCTCTGTAACTTGTGCTTTTATTTGTAGCATCAACTTTTCATCTTCCTTATGGTTTCCATTTCACTATTGAAATTGTCCATCTGATGCTGCGGCTGTCCATCTATTTTAAGTACTCTGATGGTACTGACGTTTATATGTCTGACTTTGTTCTTTTTCCAAAATGAGTATTAACTCCTGATATATATTTAATGTCTGTGTGCCTCACAACTTTTATTAAAACCAGAGACTTACCTGGAGATGAGCACAGATGGCCCTTTTACTGTGGGCTTACTGGGAACGCTGAGTCAGCCTGCTCAGGGGTTAATCTGTGTTTGTGATTTCTTGTTAGTTACTCCTGGTGCTGTGTTTGTTTGTTAAGGTCTGCTTCAGCAACAGCTTGAATCTTCTCCTTACCTTCAAACCTAAGAAAATTTCTCTTATATGCTTATACACATACTTTAACAAGTAAATGTTGCTACTTCTTATGTGATGTTTGTTCAGTCCAGTGCTAAGCCGTTGTTAATGGGAAGAGTGATACAGGGAGTATCCTACTATGCTGGCCAGCCTGTACCTTTGGCAGGACCTGTATGATTCTTCAAGGTAAGATTTTCACCTTTAAGTCTGAACCTGTTCTAGTTTTGAAGATGCTTAATAGATGTAGATGCAGACTCTAAATTCTGTACATATAACCTGTTTCTCACTCTTCTCTAGAAGCAGACCAACAGTTGATTTCCTCTGATTCAAAGAGTCTTCACCTGTGTCCTAAAGATAGGTTTTGCTTTTCTTCCCCAGGAGCAATTTTGTTTTATAGAGAAGGATCCAAAATGGATCTTTCTATTTTTGCTTTATAGAGAGGGATCCTCCCTTTGCACAGTGGCTGATCATTTCCTCCTCCAGACCTGTCCTTCATCTCCATCATGAGCATCCAGTGACATCCAGGAAGTACCTACAAGTGGCTGTGTGCAAATTCTAAATGTCCCTGATGTTCCCACAATATATTGCCAGGGATTCACATAATTTTAGAAGATTTTCTGAATAATTCCTTATGATATCTGAATGTTCTTTATCCTTTACTTTATCAAAACATTTTGAGGTACTACTCTAAATTCGAATTTTTATTCCTTTATGTCCTACTGCATTAGAGTTGATCTCAGATTCTAAGTACCTAATTACTCCTACTTCATAAAGTGGATTATTTGATATTCATTTGTTCAATTTTATTTTTAAGTGTTAGTTTGCATTTTTGTAACAATATACCATGAAAATGATATCATAGGGTAAAATAGTGCACAAAATTAGAGAGCCAAGCAGAATTTATTAGTAATTATTTCCATTTTATTTCTGTCATACAAGTAACTTTTAAAAAATTTAACACAAATGAATACATAGACAAAAATGTTAGTTCAACTATCTGAAACTCTCTCATCAGCATTCAGTCTTTTTTATTTTCTCTTTATTATGTTTAACCAAAGAGTATCATTTTCTTCCACACAAGATGATGTAACATTTATTTCATTATATCCCAGTTTCTTAAAGCTTACTTAAAATATATTGACCTGCCATAAAAGCAATCAACAGAGATTAAAATTATTTAATTGCATGTGAAAATTACATGGTTACTCTGTCATTATAAAAATAACTCTATATTATTTGACTTATTTTGAGTATTCCTTATAGCTTCAATGAACATGACAAGAATATATGTACCTCGGTCCTCTTTTATCATCCACAGACAGAGTTATAATTTGCTCCCCAAATCTTGGGCACTTTTTCTCAGGATGCTGATGGCACTATTGTCAGATTCTTTGATGCTCCTTAAATTATAGAGATAGTTTCCTTTCCTGATATCAGGAAGCATCTGACTGCATAGAGGAGTAATCAGAGTTACTTCGCCTCACTCACGCAGGATGGTTTGCATTAACTTTTCCAGTTGGAATCGCATCAAGCATTGCTGGTCTATGGAGGCAGCTATCCTGCCTTCAGTCAGTGGTTCCCAGAACTCCCATATTTGCCTTCACACTTCCTCTTCCTTATCATCAGCCTCTCATTCAACTCAAAATACTCTCCTGAAACTCAGAAATACTAGACTTTGGCAAAGACAGAGGTTGAAAGCAGAGCTCCTTCATGCCTAACTACTATTTCCACCATTCTCCTCAACTCCTGCTATTATTCAATCTGGAGAGTTTCTATCCTGGACTGGTTCAGATTAGGAAAATTCTTGAGGTACTTCCAGTCACTGTCTTAGTAACTCTTACACAAAAGCACTGATTTATTGGGAAGGGCTTTGTGATTGCAGTCTTTTAAAATGCCTATGTTGATATGGATTAGAAACACCAGATATTGCTATGGAACTTTTTTCATCTCTTGGGTTAGCTAAGTAGTATCATGTCAAACACAGTTTAAGTTGGCTAACAAAGGTGCTCTTTGAGCATAGATACTGACCCTGGGATGACTCTCACTAGATAGTGACGATTTATTTTCTTCACTGTGCTTGTGTTTTATTGTGTACTGTGCAAGTAGAAGCCTAGTGAACCTTCTGAAGAAAATGGTTACCAGTCAGACGCTAAAGAATTGATGGTGTGGAAAGTGACAGAACTATTCAAGTATAAGATGAGAAAAATGGAGAAAACAATGATGCATGCCACAGTGACTACTGAGAATGCATTCTTCTGAGTGAAGGTTTTGACATCACATATAAGGACAAGTTCACCACAAAAAATGTCTATGCCGTATGAAATTAGGTTGGTCGAAATGGGTTCCTGGAGATATACAACTTCTCAAGTGTTTCTAATATGAGTCCTGACCAAAGATGGACATCTCAGCTACTTTGATTAAGCATGCCAGAGCAACTCCTAAAATCAATCAGCTTTGCACACAAACTGAAGGAAAATATGTGAATGGAATATTTCTGGTGTGTAAGTTAAATTGTAGCATTAATTTGTAAAATTTCATCTTCAAACTCAGATTTTAAAATCATGATCTGCTAGCTGCACTATTGAAAGTTTACTGAATTCAAACAAGTTGTGTTATCATGGAAAGGTGAGTAGACACCCCACTCTGTGGGACAGTTAGACTCGTAAAATTCCTCTTCTCTAGGTATCACCATGAAAATTTAAGAGTAAGATTAACCAAGAACTCTTAGTATTTTTTCAACAATGTTGATTATTCATAGTCATCCTGATAGTGGAAAGTGCATACCCTCATCTGTATCTGTGAAAACTGAACTGTGAAGAAGGAGTTGCCTCCCCTCGATGGGATCTGGTTGTAAAGGCCAGTATTAAAAATCCAATTATTACTCTGGCCTAGAAAACAACTGTGTCTCACACTAAACCTGGATTCTGATCATTTGTATTCTAAGTTGCTCTCACTTCTTCCCATTCATTACTTTTCAACAAGAAATTGTTGAGCAACTGAATTCTGCTCTAAATAATAAGAGATACATAGAAGTTGAAGAGACTAGAGCAGGAGTGAAAAACCTGTGGCAAGCACTGTACAGCAGGCATGCAAAGTGCTCCCTGGCAGCTTGTGAGCCAAGTGGCCTCAGCATCATTCCAACTGCTGAGCATTAAGGTTTTATTACAGTGTTGGAACTTGGTGATAAAAAGTGGTTTGGGGTTGCAGTTTGGGCAGTCTCTAAAAGATTCATCATCACTGCTCTGGAGAAATATGCTAGATCTCTCAGTTTATATAGAGGACCCATGAATTGCAAAATGTTTGGAGAATTCTTGGATGTAAGGTGTGTCTTTCTGTCCCTTTACTCCTTGTAAATGGCACCCTTAGCCATTCAAAGTATTATGTCACAAACAATCATACTGTGTTTGAGGGTGGTTTTTAATTTCATCTGTATTATTTTCTGTGCATTCAATTTAAATGACTATGTACATATTAAATTAATAAAGTAAGTGAAATACAAAACAAAACATTAAGACAGATAATTTAGATTTAATATTTGAACAGATTCCAGAAGAGTGAATAAATGGAGGTGATACATGAAATTATACTTTAGATAACATAATCCTCTTAATGAAAATTCCCAGTAGTCTTTCTCAGTTCTCGATGAGCTTCAAATGATCTTCTTTCTTTGTTCTTGTGGAGATACAAATCAATAAACCCATCAAATTAATCAGATTTCTTTCTAGACTCCTTAAGAATTCTCAGGTATGCTGATATAAAAAAAGTGCAAATTGGAAATATAATTCCTCTAGAAAAGTTATGCAGATAAAGACTAAAAAAGGAGAATCTTAGGAATATTTCAAAAGATTTCTTGACCACAATATCTTATGCAATTTGATGACTCTAATCTTGAATTTATACATCCATTTACCTTGTTGCAATAAGAATTTCCACTTACACTGTGTATTTCACATGGAATTGAAAATTTAGGATACATTTTTCAACAGACACATTAAGAATTCTTTTGCAGAAAAAGGTGAGACCAGTAAGCATTTTTTATGAAATACAAGATAATACAAGAAAGTTGAAAGTAGTGGTACATGGATGACGGACCAATATCTATTGTGAAGAAGGTGATAAACTTAACCTCACTTGCTTTGAAATGGTCGTAAGTAAGGATGGGTGGCAGGTGAGATCTGTGCTCCATAGTCAATTCAAGGTCAGCATTTAATGGGAATATTATTCTCCCAATTGATAATTTAATGATTTTATGCTGTGTTTTAGAAAATTAGACAGCTGATGTTATACTGTTCAACCTATTGTAGAAAATTGATGTTGCCTATTCTTTTAAGTAAACTTTGTTGGACTATGCTTTTTAATAAGCATATATAAATCATAGTGAAGAAAAATTCAGAGATATTCAGAGATCTTTACCATAAACTAAACAGTAACTATTTATCAAAGCAAAAAGATAATTTAATAAGAATTTGGATTAATTCAGGAAGGTATGTTTCTTCTCTGACTCTACTTCTTCCCATTAATTAAAGATTTAAACATCAGTGATCTCAATGTCATCATCTATAAAATAGGGGAAATAATTTCTTCTACACAGGTTCATCAGCAGAGCTCATAACAAACATAAATTAGCGAGGGTATTCTAAGAAAATTGGAACATAAAGGTACCTGCCTATTATAGTGTGATAGGATGGCCCCCACTTAAGCCTCATGTAATCATGGGTGGGCTGGTTCTGGCATTTGTGATTGATTTGTTGTCTACTGGTGGGATTGGTGATGTGACTGCTGCACCCTCCCAGAGGTGGAGCCAACACACAGCATAAGGGTGAGAAGAAGTGTTTCCACTCTCTTGCCAGTTTGCACTTTGTTGTTTTGCAGTTGCCATGAGTGGCTGCCCCTCCATGCCACCCTGCTTTGTAGTCAGCTGAGTATGGACTGAAACCTTTAAGAACTGTAAGCAATAAACCTTCCTCCTGTAATTTAGGGTGTCAGGCATTCTGTCTCAACAACTGTAAAAAAGTAAGTAAGACAGAATTTGGTACCAAGAGTGGGGTCATATCTGTGACTAAACCTGACCATGTGATTCAAGATCCTTTGGAAATGGCTTATGGGAAGAGTTTGGAAAGGTTCAGAGATGTTGCCTGAAAGAGTGGTGCTGGAACAGCTTAGGCTGTTCTGCATGGGAGAGTCTTGTCAGAGCTTAGCACAACAGAAGGCTGATAAACAGCCTGCTGGTAAGCCCCAGGCTCAGGAGGTTTCTGCTAGGAAGAAAGACTGCCTCAGTTGTTGAACTCCACATGATATGTGTTACGGCTTGGCAGAAAGTTTGTCTGCATTTTGCTCATACCCAGAGACTTTGCCTGAGCCTGAGATTAAGGACAATCGACTGATTAATCTGGCAAAGGAAATTTTAAAGCAGACAAATGCTGAGGCAGTGGCGTGGCTATTGCTGGGGCTTTTAGCCAGATTCATGTTGTGAAGCAAGAGCGAAGAGCACACCAGGATGATTTAAAACATTGTGTGTTTGGCCAGGAAGCTGTGGATTGTAAAAATAGAACTGAGACCTCAGTTGCTGAGAAGGAACAGAAAAAATAACAAAGACCTGGGGGCAGCCTGGGAAATTTTGGGCCTCCACTTTTTGCAGCATTAAACTGGAAAAAGTGAAAGAGTTTGCTCAGAGGAAAATGTTCCACAATGGTTATAGAGGCCACAGGTCATTTCAAAATGGTGGCAGCCACACCAGATTCCAAAATATCAGTGGCATAGAGAATCAGTTCCTCCCAATGAGGTTCAAAAAACTCAGTGATCCAGGCACTAGACTCCTACAACTAAGAGAGGAAAGCCTGGCTACTGCTCCAGCTGGCAGCGGACATTGGCAGCATCCACATAGTGCTCGTTTTAAGTGCAAGGATATTGCACAAATTCTGAGGCTAAGGCAGCTTCCACCCTTCAGAGGGCAATATGTAAAGATGCAAGGGTGAAGCCAATGGTGCAATGGAAAACCCAGAAGTTTGAAAAACACAGGAACATGGATCATCCAAGAAAAACTGCAAGAATTGAGCAGAATGGGCTTAAGAGAGAGGCTATGGGAGTTAAAACCCCTGAAAGTGCCATTGAAGTGGAATAACTCACACCCTTTGGAGCTCACAATTTGCCACAGATTGTTTCAGATGCTGGACCTGCACCTATAGGATTTAATGTTTACCCTGCTGGATTTTGGATTTGCTTTGGTTCCAATGCTTTGCATTCCCCTGTGTGTAACTTTCGGAATGGTAATGTTTGTCTTGTGTCTTTGCATATTGGAAGTGTTTAACTTGTTTTCATTTGTACAGGGGGTTACAGTTAAGAGTTTGCCATAGATCTCAGAGGAAATTTGGCACCAATGCTGAAACTGTTAGGATTGTGGCAACTCTTGGAAAGGGACTAAATGTCTTTTGTATAAAAGATGTACCTGAGTCTTTGGGGGACCAGGGGTATTATATGGTGAGAGAATGACCCCCACTTAAGCCTCTCACAATCATGGATGGGGCTGAGTCTGGCATTCGTGAATGGTGGTATGAATGTGTCACCCACCTAGGGGTGGAGCTGACACACAGTATAAGGGTGAGAAGGAGACCTGTCTTCCCTCTCTTGCTGGTTCATGCCTTGCTGTTTGGCAGCTACCATATATGGCTGCCCCACCATGCCACCCTGCCTTGCAGCCAGCTGAATATGGACTGAAACCTCCAAGAACTATAAGAAATAAACCTTTCTTCCCTAATTTTGGGCACCAGGTATTTTGTCTCAGCAATGAGTGAAAACTAACAAAGACACTGCCTTTAGAAAAATGGTACATGACAAAACCCACAGTTTATGTCAGTCTAGTAAAAATATTCAAGTGGATTTGTGGAACACTAAAAACATTGGTTGCAATGAAAATCAAACACAGAACAAGTATAATTGCTTACCTACTCAGGCACACACAAATGCACCAGCTCTTAGATTTCTCTAGTTCTAGTTTTATCCTCAGGAAAACTTTCCAAACTCTCCCTCATAGAAGACACAGCAAGAAGTGCTTGTGTGTCCTCCACCCACAGTCTTGCCCATTGAAAATGCACCACCAAGCTTTTGCCATTAATCCTACACCAGCCCCTTTCTTACTTTCCTCTGTCCTGCTCCTCCAACTGTGCTCCTGCTGGATAAGAATAATCAGCACATTTCATGGTTCCAAGCAAGGGGCAGGGTGTAATTCCAAGGACATATATTCATGGAAAGATACACATGGAGAAAGACAAGAAAAAAGATGTGGTCCGTGGTTGTGGAAGATAAGGCTCTGATTTGTTTTGTAAAATTTTTTCCACATCCCCAGATTTTGAGAACTGGGAAAAATGTGTGAGCAGCTGCATCCCAACTTATCTATCTTTATCACTCTCTTCTTTAAGGTCATCAAAACCTGGACAAATGAGGTACAGCCACTTGCCGCGGTCCAGCCGGGCTAGGTCCACAGAGTCCCCGAAGGTGGGCTGAGCGTCAGCTCGTGGAGAAACAGACGCACAAACAGCTCCGAGACTGCATGAATCTGCTTAGTTTATTGCTTCTCTCTACTACTACTGTTACTACTACGATTACATTCTTTTTTTTAAGCAAAGAAAAAAAAGACATATAAAAAAGACAACAAGCAAAAGAGACAAACAAACGAGTAGAGTAAATGAACAACAGTAACATTGCAGGTTTACAAAACCGGATGATGGAAACTTGACAATGGTTGTAATATTGCGTCTCGTTATCTTTAAAATGGTTGTTTACATTAACAGATATAGACATGTAAAATTGATCTAATCATATGAGTATTAATTGTTCTTTCTCAATAACAAATACATTCAACAGTGTGTTCATTTTAGTTATCTTACATATACATATATACAGGTTTATATCTTTTCCTCTTCCCTTTTCTCTTTCTGCCTTTTCCCTTCCCAGTTACTTTTGCTCTTTGAGCTGTTTTTTACCCTTACGTAGTATTTATTATAGATTTTTGATCATATATACTTTTCTGTTTCTTACACTAGGGAGACAATACGGTATTTACACATGTGGGTTTGATTTATGTCACTTATGAATATGGTCTCAAGTCGTGATCATTTACTTACAAAAGTCTCAAAGCAATCTTTCTTAATAGCTGAGTAGTATTCCATTGTATAAAAATACCACATCTTTTTTATCCATTCTTTGATTGATGGGCACTTGTGTTGTTTCCAAAATCTGGCTATTACAAATTGGATTGCTATAAACATGGGTGCACAGATATCACTGTGGTTTGATGTTTTCAATTCTTTTGGGAAAATGCCCAGAAGTGGGATAGGTAGGTTGAATGGGATCTCTAATCCTAGCTTCTTGAGGAATCTCCACACTGACTTCCACAGTGGTTGCACCAGTCTACACTCCCACCAACAGTGGAGAAGAGTTCCTTTTTCCCCACAGCCCCTCCAGCATTTCTTCTTGCTTGATTTTTTTAAATCTTGGCCATTCTTTGTAGAGTGAGATGGAATCTCAGCATTGTTTTAATTTGCATTTCCCGAATGACCATTGATGTTGAACATTTTTTCATATATTTACTTGCCATTTGTATTTCTTTCTCTGAGAAGTGTGTATTCATCTCAGATGCCCATTTTTGGATTGGGTCCTTGAATTTTAGGGGCCTGATTTCTTTTAATTCTTTATATGTTTTAGATAGAAGTCCTTTGTCTGATGGACAATTGGCTAAGATATTTTTCCAGTTCATGAGTTTTCTTTTCACTCTGTTGGAGATTTCCTTTGACATGCAAAAACTTTTTAGTAAGATGAGATCCCAGTTGTTGATTCTGGGAAGTGTTTCCAGTGCAATTTGATTTTTGTTCATGAACTCTCCACCTACTCCTATGTCATCAAGATTTTTACCTACTCTGTCTTCTAGTAAGTTTAGTGTCTCTCTTTTAATATTCAGATCTTTGATCCATTTTCACTTTATTTTAGTGCATGGTGATAGGCATGGATCTAGTTTTAGTTTATGGCACATAGAAAGCCAGTTTTTCTAGCACCATTTGTTGAAGAGGCTACCTTTCTTCCAATGTACATGTTTGGCCCCATTGTCAAAGATGAGGTGGCTAAGTGTGCTTGTAGTTGTAGCTGTATCTTCTAATCTTCCATTGATCTTCAGGTCTGTTTTGATTCCAGTACCATGCTGATTTTATCACAGTAGCTTTGTAGTATAGTTTCAAGTCAGGGATTGTGATGCCTCCTGCCTTACCTTTGTTACGCAGAATTGCCTTTGCTATTCTAGGTCTTTTCTGGTTCCAGATGAATTTCAGGAATGCTTTCTCTAGCTCTGTGAGGTAGGCAAGTGGTATTTTGATTGGGATTGCATTAAATCTGTATAATAATTTTGGGAGAATGGCCATTTTCACGATGTTTGTTCTTCCTATCCATGAACAGGGAATATCTTTGCATTTTCTGAAACCTATTTGATTTCCTTCTTCAGAGTAATGTAATTTTCACTGTATAGATCTTTTACTTGCTTTGTAAGATTGATTCCTAAGTATTTCATTTTTTTGGATGTTATAGTGAAGGGTGTGGTTTCCCTTATTTCTTTGTCAGTGACTTTGTTGTTTGTGTAGAGGAATACTATTGATTTTTGATTGTTCAATTTGTATCCAGCTACATTACTGAATTTGGTTATTACTTCTAGAAGTCTTCTAATGGATTTTTGGGGGTCTACTATGTAGAGTATCATATCACCTGCAAATAATGATAATTTCACTTCTTCCTTTCCTATCCTTATTCTCTTTATTTCTTTTTCTTGTCTAATTGCTCCAGCTAATATTTCCAGAAGTATATTGAATAGGAGTGGTGATAATGGACATCCTTGTCTTGTTCCTGATTTTAGGTTGAAAGTTTTCAGTTTTTCTTCATTTAGTAAGATGTTGGCTGTTGGTTTATGATATATGGCTTTTATCAGGTTGAGGTAGAGACCATCTATTTCAATTTTCTGTAGGGTTTTAATCATGAACGGGTGTTGGATTTTGTCAAAAGCTTTTTCTGCATCTATTAAGATGATCATGTGGTTCTTGTCCTTGGCCCTTGTATTGGGTGATATGCTATGTACCCCCAAGTCCTCACGTACTTTTGATGGGGCTGAGTCTGAGGCTTGTGATAAGTTTGTTGTCTAGCACCAGCTGCCACGAAAGGCAGCCCTGCCCTGCCATGCTGACTTGAAGCCAACTAATGGACTGAAACTTCCGAAAAAGTGTAAGAATAAACCTTTCCTTCCCTAATTTTGGGCGTCAGGTATTTTGTCTCGAACAACAAGTGAAAAGTAACCAAAACAGCCCTGTTGATATAGTGTATTACATTTATTGATTTGCATATGTTGAACCATCCCTGCATTCCTGGGGTGAATTCCACTTGATCATGGTGTATAATCTTTCTGATAACGTGCTGTATTCCATTTGCCAGTATTTTATTGAGGATTTTTTCATCTATGTTCATTAGGAAGATTGGCCTGTAATTTTTCTTTTTTGGTTGGCTCTTTCTCTGGTTTTGGTATGAGGGTAATACTTGTTTCCAAGAATGAGTTAAAGAGACTTACTTCCCTTTCAATTTTATTGCAGAGTTTGAGGAGTGTTGGCATTAAGTCTTCCCTAAATTTCTTGTAGAATTCAGCAGTGAATCCATCAGGGCCCGGGCTTTTCTTTGTCGGTAGGGTCTTACTTACATTTTCAATTTCATTAGCTGAAATTGGATTATTCAGAAGCTTTACATCTTCTTGATTCAGCTTTGGTAATTCATAGGTTTCTAGGAATCTGTTCATTTCTTCTGAGTTATCAAATCTATGTGAGTAAAGGTTTCCAAAGTAGGTGTTGATGATCTTCTGTATTTTCATAGAGTCTGTAGTGATTTTACCCTTTTCATTTCTTATTGCATGAATCTGAGTTTTTTCTTTCCTCTTTTTGATAAGGTTGTCAAGGGGTTTATCAATTTTATTTAGTCTTTCAGAGAACCAACTCTTGGATTCATTAATTGTATTGTTTTCTTAGCTTCAGTTGCATTAATTTCTGCTCTAACCTTAATAATTTCCTCCCTTCTTTGGGCTTTGGACTTGACTTGCTCTTCTTTTTCTAGAATTTTGAGGGGTAGCATTAGGTTGTTTATGTGTGTTCTTTCCATTTTTCCAGTGAGGGAGTTTAGTGCTATAAATTTTCCTCTGAGGACTGCTTTCACTGTATCCCACAGGTTCCAGTAATTTGTGTTTGCATTTTCATTCAATTGTAGATACTGTTTAATTTCTTGTTTAACTTCTTCTGTGATCCATTGGTTATTTAGGAGAGTATTATTTAATTTCCATGTGTTTGTGTGGTTATTGTAGCTTTTTTTGTCATTCATTTCCAATTTTACTGCATTATGGTAAGATAATATGCGTGGAATTATTTCAGTCCCTTTGCATTTACTTAACCATGTTTTGTGAAACAGTATATGATCTATTTTAGAGAATGACCCATATGCAGCTGAGACAAATGTGCATTCTGATGTTGATGGGTGGAATACTTGGTACACACCTACTAGGTCCATTCATTCATAAGTTTGATTCAGTTCTGTTATTTCTTTGCTGATTTTTTGTTTGGTTAATCTGTCTCTCTGGAGCAGTGGGGTGCTAAGGTCCCCTGTTATAACTGTATTATTGTTTATTTGGTTTTTCATGTCTATAAAGAATTGTCTTATATAGTTGGGTGCTCCCATATTCGGTGCATATATATTTATGAATGTAATCTCTCCCTCTTGAAGTTTTCCCCTAACAAGTATGTACTGACCTTTTTTTCTCTCTTTTGATCACTTTTGGTTTGAAGTTCATATTGTCTGCAAACATAATAGCTGCCCCTGCTTTTTTCTGGGTTCCTATTGCATGGAGTATTCTTTTCCAGCCTTTGATTTTTAGTCTGTGAATTTCCTTTTGAGTGAAATGTGTTTCTTGTACACAGCATATTGTTGGGTTTTGTTTCTTAACCCACTCTGCTAGTCTGTTTCTTTTTATTGGTGAGTTGAGACCATTTACATTGATTGATATAACTGATATGTACTGGCTCATCCCTGTCATGATATCTTTCTGTTTTTGGTTTTCTACATTTTCTGTTTAATTATTTGCCCTGCTTAGTGATTTCCTTTTGTTGTTGTTCTTAAGATTGTAGCTATCTTTGTCTCTTTCTAGAGTGTCTTTCATTACTCTTTGTAGTGTTGGTTTGGTGGCCATAAATTTCTTCAGTTGTTCTTTGTCATGAAAGTATCTTATTTCTCCATCAATTTTTAAGGATAGTTTTGCAGGGTACATCAATCTGGGTTGAATGTTGTTTTCTTTCAGAATTTGAAATACTTTACTCCAAGCTCTTCCTGACTTAAAGGTTGTGTTGAGAAGTCTGCCATGATTATCATAGTCTTTCCTTCATAGGTGATGTTTTCTTTTCTCTGACAGCTTTTAGTATTTTGTTCTTATGCTGTATTTCTGATACCCTTATTATTATATGTCTGGGTGAAGATTTATTATTTTTATGGTTAATTGGGGTTCTGTATGCCTCAGTTACCTGTATTTCTGATTCTCTTCCCACGTTTGGAACATTTTCTGCTATTATTTCTGTGAATAGTCTTCACAGGTCATTAGTATTGACCCCTGCTTTTTCATTGATGCCTATTAATCTTATGTTATTTCTCTTGGCATCGTCTTGCCGCTGTTGAATTGTTGTTTCTTGGTTCCTTACTATATTTAAGAGATCTTTTGTTTCGTGGCCATGAGCTCCCATGCTGTCTTCAAGATCTGAGATTCTATCTTCAGCTTCATTCAAGCAGTTTTTTAAACTTGCCATGGAATTTTTCATTTCCTGCATTTCCCTTTGCATCTGTTTCATGCATTCTGTTTGTGTCTTATATTGTTCATTCAAAGTTTTGATCATTTTAAGTTCTCCTTTTTTTATCTTGCTCTTCTTTAGATACATACAACATTTCTTTAATAATGATTCTCATTTCATCTTTTAGCTGAGAGAATATTTCTGATTTGAGTTTCTCTATAGCTTCATTGAGCTGTTTCTTTACTGCATTGTCTATTATTTCATGAAGTTTAGTTGTGTGACTCCAGCTGTGTTCTATTTCAGTGTCTCTTGGGTTTGTTCTCAGTGGGCTAGGGGATTGAGACTGCCTCTTGTCATTTTCTTCTAGAACCTGTGTGGCTCTGTGTCCTGCGAGGCTGACTGTGCATTCCCCTGGTGGGTCTTGCTGAATCACGTGACCCATTACAGCTGTATCTCGTGTGCAGCTAGGGAGGGCACACTCGTGGAGTGTGCAGGTGGAGTCTCCTCCTCACTGAGTGGGGGCTAAGGCCTCCAGGTCCAAGGCAGCTAGGCAGAGCATACCCTAGAGTGTGGTGCCACCCAGAGCCTGAGTCTGGCTGCAAGGAGTTCAGAGCCTCTGGTGTGCCAGGTAAGCCTGGGTGAGTCCCAGACCTACAGTGCTGGGGCCTTGGTCCTGGCTGGGTGGTCCCTCGACCTCTAGGACCCAGCACACAGGCCACTCCACTGAAGAATGGAGCTCATGTGCACCCTGTGCTCTGGTGGGGAGATCCTAAGCTCTCCAAGCCCTGTAACTATACTGGTCAGTCCCTGATGAGCAGCTCTGGGGTCTTGGGCTGGGCTGGGCTCAGTACCTGTGTCCTGCAAGGCTGGCCAGGCATTCCCCTGGTGGGTTGTGTTGAGTCATGGGATCCGGTAGAGCTGGATACTGTGAGCAGCTTGTGAGGGTGCCCTCCTGGAGCATGCAGGTGGAGTCTCCACCTTACTGGGTGGGGGCCATGACCTCCCAGTCCCAGGCCACTAGGTGGAGCATTCCCCAGAGTGTGGCGCCACCTGGACCCTGAGTCTGGCTGCAAGGAATTCAGAGCCTCTGTTGTGCCAGGCAAGCCTAGGTGAATCCCAGGCCTACAGTGCCAGGGCTTTGCTCCTGGCTGGGCAGTCCAGCGACCTCTAGGCTGTAGCTTTAATTTTTTGAAGAATCACTACATTGATTTCATTAGAGTTTGCACTCACTTATATTCCCACCAACAGTGTAGAAATCATCCAATCCCTCTCCAGAGTTAGATGCATTTGTTATTATTTGATTTTTGATGATACCAATTTTTTTTGGAGCCAACTAAGTATGGACTGAAACTTCTGAGAAACTGTAAGAAATAAATCTTTCCTTCCCTAAGTTTGGACATCAGTATTTTGTCTGGGCAATGAGTGAAAAGTAACTAAGACACTTGGCCATGAATTATACAGTATAACAAATACAGAACTATGAAGAAGGAGTATGTTGTTTTACAAATAGTGCAGAAATAATTTGACATTCATGTCAAAAATAATGAACGTTATCTACACTGTACTCTCAGTAGAAAATTAACTCAAAAGGGTCTTTGGCTGAATGCAAAATGTAAAGAGAAAAAAAAAAGACTTCCAAAGAACACAGTACAAAATATCTGGGAACCTGATTTAGACAAAAATTTGTTATATATGACACCAAAAACACAATCTACACATATTTCAGAAATTTGAACTTTATAAAAATGCAAAAGATGTCTTCAAAAACTACTGTAAGAGGACTGAAAGACTAGCCATAGACTTAGGCTGAGTATTTGTTAAATACATGGCTGCTAAGGACCTTATAAAACTAGAATTTATAAAGATGTCTCAAAATTCAAAAGTATGAGACAAACCAACCTTTTTTTTAAATGGGCAAAGCATGATAAATGGATAGCAAACAGCACAAAAAAAGATGCTGAACATAATTTATCTTTAGAAGCATATAAGTGAGATATCAATATACACTTATTGGGATCATTAAATTTAATTTAAAATTAGATTGATAATGGCAAGCACTGAGGAGAACAGGAAACAACCAAAGATGTTACACTGTGCTTGATAGTGGGAATATAAAATGGTACAACAGTTTTGCAAAAGGGATAAAAAGTTAATATACTTCTACAATGCTAAATACTTTGCTAAATACTACAATGATACAATGCTAAATACTTTTATTTATTTATTTATTCTTGTACTAGTAATCAAACTCAGAACCTTGCATTTGCCAGTCAGGCACTTGTGCCACTGAGCTATATCCTGGGCCCTACAATACTAAATTCTAAGGAGAATGAAGAGGAACAGAAACTCTCACTTGTTGCAGGAAAGGAAAAAATTACACAATCCTCCATAGTTCAGCAATTCATTATCAAGTTAAACACACTTGACCCAGCAATCTCACTCCAAATTTTTTATATACATGAAGTGATAGTGTAAGTTCACACAAAAATCTGTATGTGGATATTTATGTTATAGCCTATTAATAACCATAACCAATGCACCGCTTTCCTGTTCTGTATGTGCCATTTTATGCTGAAGTCTCTCATCCCCTCCAGATAATTGTCCTTCCTTTAGCCTGGATGAGTTTCTGTTTCCCAAGAATGTCACCATCTAGGTTTCTGTTTCCTGTAACTTCCCCGTTTCCTGTAATTGTCCACCCCCTTGCCCACATAAGTTTCTGTTTCCCGAAGATGACGCATTAGACCCTCCCACTGACAAGGTGATAAAACCTTTCTCCATACGCTGTGAGGCGCGCAGTCTCTGGATCGATCTAAAGGGACTGTGTCGCCAGGCCTGGCAATAAACCTTTCTGCTCCGAGAGATTTCCAAGTGTCCTGTGAGTTTTTGTTCCACCTGGAGTCGTCTATATCAATTTAGAGATGTTTTAGTTGTAATTATATAAAACTTGAAACAAAACATTGGCCCTCACCTGGGCAGTGATTCACTTTGGTGTATCCATATAACTGAAATTTACTCAAAAATTAAAAGGAATAAACTTTAGAAAACACAAATGCAGGGATAAATATTACCTGCTGTTAGGCTAGACTATTGTATACAATGATTCATGTGGCAGTAACATTACTACATGCTGCTGTAAAAACTCAGAAAACTTCCATTCATTTTAAGGAATTTCATTGTGCACGTTTTGTTGTGTAATAAACAGAGTATATTCAAGTTGGAATGTTACAGGCAACTGAGTTAGACAGAAATATTATAGGCAGTCAGACAGAGCTAGGTCCTCCAAGGAGCTAGTGCAGAAGCCCAGATACTTTGCAACTGTGGGGAGACAGACACCTCCTGCTGTGGGCCAGGCCTCAAGACAAAAGATCAAACAAATGCACCCATATCCTAAGAACTGGTATTCTAAATAGTTCTCTATCAACCTGAGGAAGTCAGGAGCCTCATCCCACCCGTCTTCAGGCAGAGTCACTGCTATTAAGCATCCCCCACTTGCTATGTGACTCACTTCCCCATTTGTCCTTGATTTAATCAATTTTACCCGAGCAATTAATCTTATTGGTTAACTGTAGTTATGTCCCACCTTATGCCCACATTGCAAGTTCCCATATTTCCCCGCCTTGGACCCATCTAACCTCATGGTTTTACTCTATAAAAGTCTCTAGAAATGACAGAGTCCCTGGCAACCCACTCGGGGACCCCTTCTGTCCCTCAGACAGAAGCTTTCTTTCTCTCAATAAATATATTCTGCTCTTACCCTCCGTTGTTCCTAAAATTTATTTTTCAATTTTAGAGAACACAAACTCGCACCAGACATATAGTAGGTTGAGAGTTTCATTCCCGTATATCATTTGGAGGTCTGAGATCATTCCCCTATATCAGGAACACAGAATTGTAGTATTTTTAATACTTATTTCATTTTGTTTTAAAAAAATTTCTCTGAAATAAGTACCCTTTGCTTATCATAAGTAAGATGAAACTTTAGAAAAGACCAATAAAGACTCATTCAAGTATTTTAAAATTGCAAAATTCTTATCCATGAAGTTAACAATTTCCAGTGTCTGTGAATGTGGTGTTGATACACATATTAAAAACAATGCCCACAAGATTTTGTTGGGGCATCTATATGGATTTACATTTATGTTTGTATTCATCAAGTTAAAAATTCTATTTTTAGAAATGTAACCTAGACACATTGGCTTACAAGCATTAATTAATAGAATTTTGCTTTTTTTTCCATGCTGGATACAAAATCCAAAATCCCACTCATGCTAGGCAAATGCTCTACCACTGAGTGACAGTGGCTCCAGCTCCCAAAGTTTGTATCTTAAGTTTTTTCTAATTTTGAAAAATTTAGAAATAATATAACAAAACCAAAGTGATCAATATTAAAATGAGTTAAATAAATCTTGAGTTTTTCATTCAAATAGTTTAGAAGTATAATTCAGATTTTCATGATCTGACAAATAAAGGTTTCTAAGATATACTGCTAAATAAGAAATGTAAATTACAAAAAGTGATTACAATGACTATTTTAATTGTTCATAGAGGGTAGTTGGTGGTTAGTGCTTCATCTAATAACAGAACTAACATAATAATTATGGTTCAGCAATTAGTATTATATTGCTTCTGCTATTATCCTTGCTTTAGCAATTGAAGAAGCAGTGTCAAGCAGTTGCGCGTGCCTTTTCTAATTAGTGTCACATTCTGTTATCTCAGAGACCTTTGCAAAAATTTCTCCACCCCTTTCGTTCCCCAAAACCATTAGTTACAAACATCTCTGCCCAATTATCGTCTCTGTGAAGTGTCCTGACATCCTGTTTGGTTCAACATTTCAAATCCTGTGGCAGTCCTAGCCTCTCAATTACATTATCCTGATGCCAAAGAGGAGCTCTGTTACGGCTTATAGCACTAGAATGTACAATAGAGTGAGGCTGTGGAATTGGAGGATGAAGCTACTTAAGAGAAAATAAAATCAAAAAGGAGATTTTGTTTTGTAGGAGAATGTCAGTTTTTGCTTATACCATTTAGAGAGTTGCTGACCTTACAAGTTCAAATGAGAATCAGCATGACAAGGAAAGCAAAAACATTGGGCAAATCACTTCAGTGAGTATACTTTTAACTCTTAATCAGTATCATTTGCATTTTCTTCCCCCCACACACACACCTGGGATCAAACTCACAACTTTACCCCTGCCAGACAGGTGCTTAAGCCACTGAGCTAAACTCCCAGCATCTGCATTTTCAAGAAGAGTAAATTATAGAAATTTTACCTAAAGTTTTTTGAAATACTAGTTTGACTCATAATATAAACATCAACTGTGCATTAAGGTGAACTTTTTCCTTGGTATCCAAAAGTCAAATTTGAATTTGGAAGAAGTTGTTGCAGTCTGAAATTTCAGGGTGAAGTCGATTCCTAGCTAGGCAAGTAATGCTGTGATTTAGATCATTGCATTCAATTTCTGCAATTCGGTTTTTTCAGTCTGGATGAAGAAACTAGATTTTATCACTTCTACCTTTCCTTCAGAATGTGTTTCTCCAAATAAACAAAATAATCTTTAAAAAGAAATATTATCATGTAATGTATTTACATATGTAATTTATTTCCCTGTACAGTTATCTATGTATATAATTATGCATGTATAAGTAAACATAAATAGATAAATGCATGCATATATGTTATTAGAATAGTATCAGACAATAAGATAGAAGATGTCTAGTTAGCTTGCTTAGCCTCTAAGCCTACTATAATAAAAGACATAAAATTTTAAAGGAGGTAATGTATTGTTGTTCCTTCTATGTTTGTCTCCAAAATATAATGGTAGAACATAAGTGCTTTTTTCCTTAGACAATATGGGCATTAATACACCGGTTTTTTACAGCATTACAATTCTGTGGATAAGCACTCAGACTACTTCAAAGTTCAGTGGGAATTAAGAATACCTGAGGATGTGACCCCACTGGTCTAGTGCAGGCCTAGAGAGGCATACAGTTATGTAACCATGACAGCACAGATAAACACGCATGCACTGGTTATGGTAATAAGAATGTAAATATGTGATAGCAACTGTGTAAGAATTATATAATAAATACACAAGTGGCTCTTACTATCCTGGGATCCTACACTCTGCTGTGTTCTATGCTATCTACTGTGGTGGCTGATGTCTTTGATCTGGGGCCCTTATTCACAAAATCTCCCTTGGGTCTCCACAATGGGCTGACAAATCCTCTATTCTGTTCCTCAAAGTTTTGACCTCAATTTCACACTCTTCCCTCTAAAACATATACCTTAAATTGAAATAGCCTAGATCCTAAATCAAGCTCTAATTTACCAGATACATATCATTAAGAAAGCGATTTTAACTTTGTGTTTTTTCCGCCCTTTTTAGAAAGTAAAAAGGAAAAAAACAGCCATCAAACTTTTAGAACTAATGTGAAGACTGAGTGACATAAATAATTGCAAAATACCAGATATCAAAGATGTTATCAGTAAATATAACAGTAAGTTTTAATTCCACATATATGATTCTGTTATTGAAAATTAGCTTTATTCTTGACCTACAGCAGATGTGCCTGGGACAGATTCCTGATGGATCCAAACTTGTGGAATGTGAGATCTAGTAATAGAGGTGGGAGAGCTACTAAGGAGCCATGACTGTGTGAATAAATAATTAGAATCTGGTATTTGGCAATGGACAAGACCAGAATTTCTCCCGACATACTAGTTCATCCATAGAAGTCATCATAAGGCACTCATTTGGCAGACAAAGAACCCATTATGTGCCCTCCAGGAGAAAAATTCTGAAAAAATATTTTCTGTCCTGACCTAATTAAACCTTCTAGGACATAGGTCTTGGCAATTGAAGCTCAGTTGGATTTCAGTCCCACTTGCTCGTAGGATGGTTACTATGAACAATACACAGCTTGTTTATGCCTCACCAGGCCTAATCCTTACAGATCACAATCAAAGAATAAATTGAAATATTGGTTTTAGTCTTGGTTCCCCACTCTGATTTATGGGCCATAAACTATTTGCTCAAAAGCAAATGAAATACAGGTACAGTCACTACTGGAGAAAAACCATTTTAGAAATAGATGTTTATTATTTTAAAATTATAAAAGCTGTAAAGTAAAAATATGGAATTTAGAAAACACCAAAAAAATGCATAATGAACATGGTAAAAAGCATCTCTAAATATGTTTTACAGCCATTTTTGCTTGTTTTCTAATTTTTTGCTTTGTTTTGTTCTTTTGTTTCTAACCATATGTTTGGTGTTTGCTTTTTGTTTATTTGTTTTTGGTGGTGGGGATTGAAACCAGAGTCTTCGCACTGACACTTCAAAAAAAATTTTGAGACAGGATATTAATAAGTCTCTAAATTGCTCACACTAGACTTAAAATTTTGATCCTTCTGCTTCAGCTTCTCTAAGTGCTGGGATTTAGGTATGTACCACCATGACCAGCCAAGAACTGGATTTTATACTTTTTTCTTCAACTTCGATCTTCTATATTTTCTTCCTAAACTTGGATCTTATTCCATCAAAATCATTATCAGTGGCATCCAAGTTTTTAGGACTCCAGTAAAGTTTCCACATTTGAATCACAATTGAGCAGCTATGTCTTGTTTTTCCTGGCTTTGATGACCTTAAAGAAGAGATTGATAAAGACAGATCAGTTGGGATATAGCTGCTCACACATTTTTCCCTTCTGTCAAAATCTGGGGTTTTGGAAGAAATTTTGCAAAAAAATCTGAGAGTTAACTTCCACAACTATGGGCCACAACTCTTTTCTTGCCTTTCTCCCTGTGTATCCTTTCATGAATACCTGTCCTTGGAGTCACACCCCATCCCTTGATTGGGACCAGGAAATGTGCTGATTATTCCTACACAGCAGGAGCGCAGGTGGAGGAAAAGGACAGAGGAGAGGAGGAGAGGGACTGGTGTAGCCAAAATGGCAAGAACTGCGTGGAACATTCTCATTGGGTAGGAGGGTATATGGAGCATACAAAAGCACTTTCTGCTGTATCTGTTGTGAGGGAAAGTTTGGAAGATTATACTAGGGTTTAAACTAGAAATGGAGAAATCCAGAAGCAGGTGCAATTGTTTGTTCCTAAATAGGTTAGCAGTTATATTTGATTTGTGTTTGATTTGCATTCCAGCCTTAGCTGTTTTTAGTGTTCTATGAATCCACATGAACTTTTATGTTAGCACGATATATACTGTGGGCTTTGTCTTGTAGTATTTCTCTAAAGGCAGCTTCCATTGTGTTCTGATTTTTTAAGAGCATCCTTGCTAATTTGTGCTTGCTATGAATTCTGCTGATGAACCTCTGTGGCAGCAAATATTTTCCCTATTTTATGGATCATGACCCTGAGATCCCTGGTGTTCAAATATTTAGTCAATTCAAAAAATATAGTCAGAATATAAACAAATCTCCCTGAATTAAACCCAAATTCTTATTAAATTATCTTTCACTTTGATAAATAATTATTATTTAGTTTAGGGTATACAGCTTTGAATGTCAGAATTTTTCTTCACTATGATTTAAACATGTTTATTAGAAGATGAAAAGAAAGTTTATATACAAGAATAGGTAAGTAAATTTTCTTCACCAGATAGAAATGTGTTTAATGGCAGCAGTCTAGTTTTCTAAAGTACAGTATAAAATATGTAAGTTTCCACTTGGAAGAATGGTGTTCCCATAAAATGCTTACCTTGAGGTGACTATAAATTACAGGGATCAGCCTACACCTCTCTTCACTTAGGTCCATTTTAAAGCAAGTGAGGTTAAGTTTATCTCCTTCTTCACAATGGATATTGGCCAGTCGTCCATTTACCTCTACTTCCATCTTTCCTGTATTATCTTGTATTTCATAAAAAATGTATTCTGATCTCACCTCTTTCTGCAAAATAATTATTAATGTATATCTGATGAGAAATGTATCATAAATTTTCACTGTATGAGAAATACAGTGTTAATGGAAATACTAATTTCCAACAAAGTAAACAGAATTCTGAGTTCAAGATTTGAGATACAAGATTGCATAAGATATTTTGTTCTGGAAATCCCTTCTTTTTAAACCTTCCTAAGCCTCGCCTTACTGAATGTCTTTAGTTGCTTTTCTAGAAGAATTATCCTTCTAATTTGTACCACTTACACATCAGCATACCTGAGATTTCTTAAGAACTTTAGAGGGAAATCTCATTCATTTGATTGATATCTCCATGAAAAGAAAAATGGAAGGCCATTTGCCCCTCACTGTGGACTGAGAAAGACTACCGTTAATTTTCATGAAGTGGGTTATGCTATTTCAATTATAATTTCTTCTGTCTTCTGTATTTAGTCACTCTTCTTGAATCTATTCAAATACTAAATAAATATCACCTGTCCTACTGTTTTAATTTTATCTCATTTACTTTACTAATTTAATACATACATATAGTCATTGAAATAGAAAGCATAGAAAATAATACAGGTGAAAATAAGAAATGACCCTCAAAGACAATGTATTGTGTGTGAAATAATACTTTGAACAGTTAAGCATACCATCTACAGGGTACAGAAAGACACAACCTAAGTCCTAGAATTCTCCAAACTTCTTTGCAATTTATAAATTGAGATATGTAGTACATTTCTCTAGTAGAGTGATGGCAAATCTTTTAAAGTCTGCTCAAAGTGCAACCTAAAATCCACTTATTTATCACCAAGTGCCAGCGCTGGAATTAAACCAGAATACACAGTTGTTGGGATGATGCTGAGGCAAATTTGCTCATGAGCTGAAAGAGAGGGATCTGTGTGCCTCCTGTGGAATGTTCGCCATAGGTTTGCCATCCTTATTCTAGTCTTTTCACCTTCTGTTTCTCTTATTATTTAGGGCAGAGAT